>JAHXMU010000419.1:315032-336421 GCA_019455685.1 Philornis downsi
CTTTGTGCCATAGTGTAGATGTTCAACTTGTAATTGTGTGAATTAGCTTAACGCAATACGAGTACATTCTTGGCCCATACAAATCGGGAGACAAATATATGGGTTGGTTATTTTGATTTATATTTATATCTATATGAACATGTGCGTCTCTAGATACATATACATACATAAGGCTATACACATATATATATTTATTCTTCATTCGTGTACGTGCCCGTTGTCGAACTACTTTGCTTTTGCGTAGAGTTATTACAGAATATGACCATAATTTATTTTACCAAAACAAAAAAAAAGAAAAGAAAAAACCAAAAGAACAATACTAATATATTAATTTACTCAAAAGATTTACTACTACAATTACATGATTTTTGGTAGGAGTGAAGAAGCAATTTCTCAGAAATTTCATTACTATGTGTTTCAATTAGTGAAGCTACGCGTCTCGTATGTTGAAGAAGGTCAAACGATAAATTTTGGTAGAAAAACTTCATTATTCCAAAATTTGCTATAGCATAAATTTCGGGTACAAATTGCGGTATTTTAATATGAAATCTGAATACTGATTTATCGTAGAGTCGAATATTAAAGAATACTGGAAGGAGAAGACCATAATAGTTAAAGATGCTATGATCCTAAATATTAGGTGCGCAACTAAGTTCTCGCTGTTTTCTTTATAAAAATGCAACTTTATTATGAAAACATGTTTACAAATGATTGATTAATTGATTCATTCATTGTATTGCTCATCGCTAGCTATTATTTCTTCCCATCTTTCTAGCTCCAATTCTGTTCATCATTTGAGGCTATCCAGAAATCTAGCCGTTCCTTGATGTCGTCATATAGGTGGAACTGCTGGTCAGCCACGCCGTGTGCCATCGAACGGAACAAGTGATAATCGGACGGCACAGTATCCGAAGAATATGGCGAATGGGATAAAACTTCCCATTTTAGAGTTTCAAGGTAGGTTTTAACGGGCTTGGCCACGTGAGGTCGAGCGTTGTCAAGCTGAAGAATCACTTTTTCATGCCTCTCCGCGTATTGTGAGCGTTTCTCGTGCAAAGCTCGCATTAATTGAAGTTGATACCGATCCCAAGTGATGGCTTCGCTTGAATTCAACAGCTCGTAATAAATAACACCGACCTGGTCCCACCAAATACAGAGCATAACCTTCACAGCGTGAATATCCGCCGATGTAACGACGTCGAAGCTTGACCTCCGTGACCCCCGTGATTTTATTTTCTTTGGATTGCTGTAATGAATAAATTTTTCATCACTCGTTTCAATACGAAAAAGAAAACTTTTCCTTTGCTGTCGCTGAAGCAGTTGTTCACAGACGAAAAAACGACGCCCAACGTCCCTTGGCTTCAACTCATTAGGAACCCAAATTCCCTGCTTTTGAATCATTCCCAATGCTTGTAATCGCTTGAAAATGGCTTGGCGCGTAACTCCTAATACTGAAGCAAGCTCTATCTGCGTTTGACATGCATCTCCATCAAGCAATGCCATCAATGCAGTGTCTTCGAAGGTTTTTCGTCTTCCATTACGCCAACGGTCGTCAACGTCAATATCACCGTCTTAAAAGTGACAACACGAATCTCGACACGTTGTTTCACTTGAAACAGCATCTCCGTAAACGTTTTGAAGCTCTCGATAAGATTCAGCCGTTTATTTTTTCGTTTGAAAGAAGAAAATCAATACTTCCCGCATATGACAACTACTTGGAACAAAATTATACATACTCACACCACCAAAAGAATAAGAAAAGAAAATCACTATTGTGTCATTTGCCTAAGCTTGGCTCATGGCGTTTACGTTATGTCATGGTTATGGTTATGGCAGCTGGCGCCATCTATTGGCAAGCAGCGGAAACTCAGTTGCGCATCTAAAAGTTAGAAGTAATTGCGTTTCAGGAGAACGTAGATGAAAAGTAAGATATCAGCAAATTTCATATACATATTACAGCCAGGTGACTACACTTAACTGGCATCGGTATGAGCGCCACATTATAATTATCCAATATTGGCAAAGATGAAGATGCTGCAATTATGGAATTGACATTTTTGTAAAGTTTCCGCTTAATAATCCAACATTTGAATGGAGTATGATGTGAAATTTAGTCAGGTGATATAGATGGCTGTCTCCTCTTTATTTACCAGATAAGTTAACAAATAATTTCGAGCTCGGTAAAGTGATAGCACAATGTCAGTTATAGTCAGAAATACCTACGTTGCGGATATAAATTGTTGATAATTGCGTGCGTAAAATTTGTGAATACCTTTCACGCGATCGGTATTTCAACAATACGTATCAGAGTCATACGAAATATGACATCGTCTAGACTAAATGTATAGAAACACAAAAATTGACTTGACTAAGGCATTTTAGACGCATGGATAAAGGGTATTCAACAACCATTTAGACAGCCGCAACTAAAGGCAGTGACAAAATTCATTGTATGGATTACATTTTGGAGACTCTTTTAAAATTTTAAGCAAGGAAATGGAAGCTCTTATTTCTGCTTTTTTTTCGACAAACGCATCAAGATATACATAAAATGATTCCTTATGAAAATTAAATTTCAGAGGGAAAGGTATGTAAAAATTTGTAATAATTTCAATATGGAATATTGAGGTGTGAAAGAACTTCAAATTAAATTCGCGACGCATTCCGTATTTATGTACTCAACTACCAAACTGATAAACTAAAAATGGTAATACAATGGAATCATGTTATATACTAGTTATTTTAAAACGGAAATTCAGTTCAAATCTTGTTAAGACAATTGAGCCATATACCGGTGACTATTTGGCTGGATGGCTTGTGAATACAACAGCTCGAGTAACCCTGAAACAATTCCAATGAAAGTTTTAAAATAGTAATATTTTTTAAGTTTCGCCTCTGACTAATTTATAAAACAAAAATCAGTAGGCGAATTATCAGCTTTGAACTGGTACATTGAATAAAGATAAAATATTTTAGCATTTATATTTAGCATCAGCTTAACAAAGCTTAAAATATTAAGCTTAAATATTAAATATTAATAAATAGTAAAATATTATTAATATTAATAAGCTAAGCTATAAGATAAGGTTAAGATGGTATTAGGATCATTATCGCAAACTGTAATTATTATTGTTTTTTCTCTTTGTAATATATAATTTTGGTAACGTATATCTCGTGTTGTATAAGTGCAATTAGCTTACGCTAGATGGCGCTGGAAATACAAGATTTTATACTCAAAAACATTACTGAGTGCTGTTTAAGCGAGTGTCAAAAATAGACACCAGCAAAGAGAAAATTTTCTATATATGCAGTTTCTTTACTGCATACCTTAGTTTTGGTTTCGCAGATTCCGTTCTAGTAATTTTAATGATGCACCAGACTCTGCAAGGTTAGGTGCTGCAAATGTCGATAAAAATAATAGAAATCGTCAAGTTCGACTATCATATAAGCATTGTTTTGATTGCCCAAGAGCTAAACTTTATACAAAAAAGCAATTTGGAACTATTTGAGTGAGGCTAAATATAAAAAGAAACTCGATGTACGGACGCTACACGAGTTAATGCACAAAAAACCCGGTGCAGCGCATTTCCATCTGCAAATCGCTGATAAATCGTAATAAAATTTACCCATTTTTCAATCAGATGGTGAATGCTGCTGAAAAGTGGATCACTTACGACAGGAAGGACACGCTCAATTTGCGGTGAGCCGACGGTAACGGTGTCCAAGGCAGTATTAATGTTGAGAAAGGTTTTGTTGTATGTTTGATTGGCATTTAACTCGCAGAGAATCATCTACTATGAGGTTTTAGATCGGTTCTGAACTGTCAACAGTTTGACTGTCTAAAGGAAATAGTTGTCCAGAAGCAGCCAGCTTTGGTCAATAGGAGAAAAATTCTGTTATATCACGTTGACTCAATAACAGTGGCCCGCTGGAATCTCTAGAAACTTGGTCGGAAGGTTCTTATATATATTACAATTAACTTTAAAATGACAACAAGTAGTCGAACAAGTCAGTGTTTATTTGGCTCATTCTAACTACACTAAAAACAGTCTTTAACGGCATGCAAAAATTATGAATTTTTTTTGTTTTGTTATATCTCATATTGTTATTCTAATTCACTGTCAAATGTCTGCATAAATCTAATGGAATTTTTCCCCCATATTTGGCGAATAATGTCAGTAACATTGGCTGCCATTTGCGCAGTTGTAGTTGGCTTATCCAGGTAGACATTGAAGTTAATGTAGCTTTAAAGGGGGTGATGAATTAATGTAGCTTTAAAGGGGACAGGATCACTATTCAGAAGAGTGATTTTGACTAAAATGTGACTTTCTTTACATTTGATATGTAGAGAGATCGACTTTTACACATTAGAAAAAGTCGAAAAGTTAACGTTTCATATATTTGAAAAAGAATCGAAAGGTAAAAAGTCGACTTACTATAAAGTGCTCTAAGCAAACACTTTCCTCTCGAATGCTGATAAAAATATAGCCGAAAAGCTTGCACACAGTGTTGGGTTAAGTCTTTCTACGATGAAATATTTTGCAAAACTGAACAAAAGTTCCAATACAGTTAACGATTTGATTCGTCCCAAAATCTCTTTCTGACAGGAAAATTTTGTTATGTCGTAAGCTAACAAGTATTTATGTTTTTTTTAATAAAGTATCAAATATTTCAATTTGCCATCATAATGTGCATTTTGCGACATAGTAAAACAAAAAAAAAAAAAAAAAAAAAAAAATTCAATGAGATTTGGGAAAGCATGTCATGTTCAGCATCGATTAAGCAGCTAATCAAAGTTTTCGTCTGACACATCGAGGTGAACGCCGCTCAAATGATTATAGGTGGCTGTATCGGGAATTGAACTCGCGATCATACGAATGATAATCGCGTATAGTAACCGTCATGCCACGATCAGTTATGTGTATTCCAAAAGAACATAGGTTGAACTCATTTATTAGTCAGGCTTCCTTAACGGATTTTCTGCACTCATTGTTTAATTTTATTACCTTTTTCTGAGCTGGCTGTTACGTTCGGTTTCAAAAGTGTCGACGGGCAACGCATTACCATTGACATATTAATTAACTCAAATGCTATAAATAATCTATAGTCAAGCTATGGCAAAATATATATTTAATTTAGTTAATAACAACCATTAATTACAAAAATAATCATTTGCAATGTATCGTCCAAAAAAATGTATTTGTTTCGTTTAATTCAATAAAAAATATATTAACTTTAATGATTTTAATTCGCCACTGACTCTCTCAGTCCCTTGACATTCTCCTGACGGTTTGATATTTAAATGAAAATGTTAATGATTCTCAAGCTATAGTTAATTTATTCCCCAGCGATTCAGTTATAGTCTGTTCATAATATAAATAATTATAAATCAAATTGTATTAAATGGCATAATGCGCCATTATAGTTCTATAAGAATAAAAACAATAAAGTGTCGTTACATTAATGGCAAAACATGCATAATACAATACAAAGCGTGTAATAAACTTTGACAAATAAACAAATTATCATTTAATTAATAAATTCATTGTAAATACCAACACTAATAATAGCAGCAGTAATAACAGCAATAATCAGAAACAGCTTTAATAAACAGTATAAATCGGTGGCGCCAGAGCGGAAGAATGAGAAAGGAAGGGATATCCCAGCGAATCTATAACCCTAAAGGATACTAAATAAAATGAGGCCTAATAGATATAAACAAATAAATGAACAGATTAAAAATAAACATAGAGATACAGACACTGCAAATCTCGCTTCAAGTTTGTCGCATTGTGTCCTTTTTAGATAAAGGCGTTTTGGCCTGGAACCAGTCAATGGGGCGAATAATGGAAAACATGTAAATGAACAAAACATATCAATAGTTATTCTAAAAGCTATATTCTTAATAGCTAACAATTACTGAGACTGAAATTAGAGATTTTCCTGACGCTTCTTGCAACTTCAAGCCTAAGGTGCATTTGCTATATTCTGTGGTTAACTTTCTGCCTTTAATATTATTTATAAATTTTTCTTTGATTTGTCGTACAAGTAAATTTCTATCATAAGAGGAAATTATATTGGTACAAATCCCTTTTATTACCCGAATATGTAACCTGCAATAAGAAAAAAAAGAAACCAAGAATTGGAAAAAGCCATGAAATATTGTTTAACAAGATGATTATAGCACGTTTATTGCTTTGAAGCGTGTGTATGAGTACTCACCCGTTCCGTAGGTCCTCTCTTGGAACGTGAACGGGAAGAGTGTTATTATTAAAGGTTTACAAAAATAAGGAACGAAATGTTGTTATGTGGTGCGAAAGAGTATTAATGGTATGTGACTGTGGGACCAACTACAAATGATTTTTATAGATTTTTGTTTGGTTTGTTGGATTGAAAGTTGCCTTACGACTATTTAATAAGCGAAATTTTGTAATATTTTTAGTTTCTTTTCTAGCAAAATGAGATAGCATCACGTTTTACTTAAATTCCACTAAAATAAAGGTTTTTAAACCGTTTCATAGGCTCATAACAGTCGGACAAGCCTGAAACTTATTTGCGGAATGGGGTCATATATTTGCAATATTTGTCGGCTGTTCAATGTGCGAACTTTGGGCACAGTTCATAGTTGTTAGTAAAAAGGAGGCAGTTATATGTTGGAATTGGGTCTGTTCATATAGCACAGTAAAGCTTACACAGTCGCACTAAAGTACAGGAATTATTAAGAATTCATTTCTATTTCTGTAACTGAGTTAGTACACAATAGTAAGGAAGCGATTTGTAATATTTCAAAGCAGGTTGTAATTCAGATCAAATAATGGATTTATCAAGCTCTTACCCATTTCACTTACTAAGAGCAAGTCCTGATGTAAAGGGTGTCCCAACAAGAACGCAAGATTTAAATTTGGCGCCATTCGAAGTGTCATTGTTTGACATTTGAACAATTGTTATTGTTTGCTAGTAGAAGGTACGAGCTTAGTAAACATGGAGCGCTACACGAATGAACAACGCATTCTCATTGTGAAATTGTTTTACCAAAATGGTGAAAGTTTTACGGCTACAGTTCGCAAATTGCGATCAATTTGAGGTAACAATTATTCTCCAAAAGAGTCAACTGTGAAGAGACTAATGGATAAATTTGCCTAAACTGGGTCTGTTAGTGATGTAAAGACAACAACGCGCCTTCGATCAGGTCGATCGACCGAAAATGTCGCAGCTGTACGTGATGATGTGGCTCAAATTCTATTCACCTCAATTCGACAACGAGCTTAGCAAATTGGTGTCTCCAAATACACTATGCAGCGAATTTTGTCGAAAGATTTGCATCTTCATGCATACAAAGTTCAATTGACTCAGGAATTGAAGCCAGCTGACCATGGCCAGCGAAGGGAGTTCGTTTATTGGGTATTGGAGAGACAACATGAAAATGCTGATTTTGCCGATAAAATCATCTTCAGTGACGAGACCCATTTCCATCTTGATGGCTTCGTCAATAGGCAGAAATGCCGCATTTGGGGTGAGGAAAATCCTCGAGTGATTCACGAGAAGCAAATGCATCCTCAACGTGTCTCTGTGTGGTGTGGATTTTGGGCTGTAGGAATCATTGGACCTTTTTTTTTATAAAAATGAGGCATGTCAAGCGCAAACAGTCAATGGTGTTCGGTATCGTGAAATGATAACCAGTGTTTTCGTGCTTAGAATTGAGAAAATGAATGTGGGGGGCATGTGGTTTCAACAAGACGGCGCCACATGTCATACAGCCAGAGAAACAATTCAATGGCTGCATCAGTCATTTCCCGGTCGTGTTATTTCGCGTTTTGGAGACCAGAATTGGCCGCCTAGATAGTGCGATTTAACACCATTAGACTTTTTTCTTTGGCGTTTTTTGAAGTTGATGGTTTGCGCGAATAAGCCGACGACGACTCAAGTCTTGAAAGAGGAAATTGGACGCTGCACTAATGAAATACCGCAACATTTATGCAAAACGGTCATTGAAAATGTCATTAAAAGATCGCGTGTTTGCCAGCAAAGCCGCGGCGGCCATTTATCCGATGTATTGCTCCAGACATAACCTCATTCTGTCTACTTTACGATATAATAAAGTTTCACGATTTTTTTTTCAAATATCTGTGTTTTATTTCAAATTTAAATCTTGCGTTGTCGTTGGGACACCCTTTACAAAAAAATTGGTGCTGAGATCGAAAAGTTGGAACAGTTTTTCTTTTTTCAAAAAAATTTTTATTTGTTCCTTAATATCTGTTTGGCCGCTATTAATATTCACCCATGGCTACAATATTTATTCCAATCAAAGTATTTTCCACCCGTGAAGTTTGAAGAATAGTCACCTTCCTCTGCGGTTCACGTTAAATCTTTTCCAATGACTGAAAATGGTGCTCACAGAGTGGAATCTTGAAATAGCCAGGTTGCAAAATTAGGGGAATACTGTGTGCCCATACAATACACTCAAACATTCATACACCTTGTGAAAGTATGATTTATGTCTTTGACGTGGTCTTTTCATCCTACATTCACCTTTGGCATGATATTGATTCGATTGATCGGTTGTTTTAGATTCATATGCATGTATCCAAGCCTCATCTCCTGTGATAATGTATTTGATTACGGACAGGAAACCTTTTTTGGACAGATTTTAGCTCGACGGTCATTTGCAAAAAATTTAAACGTTTCCTGGTATTACTACAGACATAATATGCTTGATGCCCAAAATTCTTTTAAAATACAGTTGATTAATCCATCTGAAAAACTAACATAGACAGCAAGGTCTTAATTGTTAACCGGCTGTGTTGATTAGGAAATCTTGAATATGTTGCACGTGACGTTCCTCGTTAGAGGTTGATGGTCGCCCGAACTTTTCTTCATCTTTAGCTTATTCTCGACGATACTTGGACTTCTTATGCCACTTTCCACATTTCTTTCCAACAAACTCTGTTCGTTAGAAAATGGAAAAGCGAGGAAAAGAAAATTTTGGGCTGAGTATTTTCCGAAAAGGAAAAACGGCTGCTGAAGCCAGCCGGCAAATAAAGTCTATTTATGAAGAAAACGGACCAAATGAAAGAACTTATCAAAAATGATTTAAAAAATTGTATATGGGCGACGCTCCCAGATCAGGGTGACCAAAAGAAATTGATTGTTTCTGAGGAGATGAGAAATTTAATTGTTGTTGATCCCTGTGCAACAGTTAGAGAAATAGTGGAAATAATTAAAAAATCAATCTCAACCGTTCACGAGGTCATAAAAGGCTCCTCTCTCTCACTCTTTCATCGAGGTCAACCGCCTGAATCGCTTTGACGTCTGTGATAACCCAAGGATAAAAAATAACAAGACATCATTTATGAAGAACTTCATTACAGGGGATGAAAAATGGATAGTCTACAACAATGTAACGCGCAAAATATCTTGGAGGAATCCAAATGAACACCTCAATCCACCTCTAAAGAGTGCCTTTGTCCCAGAAATGTAATGTTGTCGATTTGGTGGGATGTCAAAAGAGCAGCCTTTTTTGAACTTCCCCCAACAAATCAAACGATTAATGCGGGCTACTATAACGCACAATTAGATAAATTGAAAGTAGCTTCGGAAGAAAAACGGCCGAGGCTAATCAATTGGGGAGACGCCACACATCTTCCATCATAACTACGCCCGCCCTTATACTGCCTTGTGGACCCATCAGAAACTGTCAGAGCTTGGGTTGGAAGTTTTACTTCACCTACCGTACTCGCCAGACCTTACTTCGACCAATTATCAACTATTTCGCAGTCTTTGATTTGATTTCCATTTCAATTTCCATAACGACGAGGAAGTGAAAACTCGAATTAAACGCTTTTTTTCAGAAAAACTACGCGAGTTTTATGACAAAGGAATTCGAAAGCTCCCAGAGAGGTGAAAGGAAGTTGTTAAAAAAGATTAAATTAAAGTTTAAAGATTAAAATAGCTGTTTTCTTGTATTTGTATTTAAATTTATAAGTAAATATATTTTAAGAACCGAACGAACTTTAGGAACAACCCAATTAATTTGTAAATAAGTTTCTTTTAGAAACCGAACAAACTTGCCGAACAACCTGACATACTCGAATATTGAATTAATAGAGCAGATAATCACAGTCGCTCTGCTAACTGCCACATTTCTATATTTATGTCTTTTTTTTTAATTTTTTCAATTCATCAAAAACAACAGTATGTCAGTATTTCTTTAAAAAGGCTTTTGAATATTATCAAAAAATGTTGCAAAATTTCGGAAATTAACTCTTATATACTTGTTGCAAATTTTAAAACTAGCAAAAATTAATAGAAAATTTGCCGCATATCACTTAATGGTCCACTGTCAGCCATAGCTTTGTGCGATAGCCCTTAAATGACTTTGGCATTGCTGCGGCTAAACAAGACCTTTTTGATTATCTTTGATTGCTATTAAAGGTTTTCAACGATTATTGTAGTATTCGAAACGTCAGGCGTTGGCCAAGACAACACTATACTATAGGAGCTGCGACAGCGCAGCAGCAGTCCAGCAGCAATAATAACAGGACCGGCAAAAGCAGCAAGCCAGGAACTACAGTAGTTACGTGAACACCTGTGAGTATATTATTATTACACTTTATTTATACCATTTTCTCGTTCAACTTGAGGTGTATTAAATGTAAGACTCCAATATGACGGGAGACATTGCCATGGCCTTTATGTATGATGTGGGTCTTACGTTTCACCTACTACAGGTGTTGACAATTTTAATAAATTGCATTTAACGGATTTTCTATTTTTTCCCTCGGCCCCTCTTTCACTTTGCCTTCTCTTACGGTTGGTAAATTATCAAATAGTAATCTAACATATAATATATGGCTTTTATATTAAGCGTACGAATATGTGAGTGAGTGTTGGTTTTTCCTTTTCTACAATTTCTTCCCCTCTAGCGGATATGTCAATAGCAATTTCGTAGAGGTTTCCTCATGTTTCGTTGCTTGGTTGAAGGTTTGTTTCTTTTCGATTTTTGCCCGGTCAGCAATTTTGATCATTAATTATGAGAAACGTGTGCTGTTGTACATTTCAAAACTAACCAAAAAAAGGAAAACGGAAGAGGTCGTTACTACGGGGTCACACTTTAGGTGACAGTTTCTTGAATTCGTATTTTACAATTTGAAAAGTTATTTATTTTAATTTAAGTGGGTGCTAAATATGCAGGAGATTTCAGTGGTGTGAAAGGAAGAAAATACGAATTAGATATTAGTGTAATATGCGGGTTTTATTTAAATCCCAAATTTGATGACTTCAATAAGATTTACTTGTGATGAGGGCTATAAAAGTGGTAGGCAAATGCATTTTGACATTTTAAAATACATGAGATGGCAGAAATATCGTATATCTTTAAATTAACAATTACTAGGTTCTTTCTGAAGTGAATCTACATATTTTGATTTAAATGTAAAATAAATATCGATACATCCCTATAAAAGAAACTTTGTTTTGTTAAAATTCATTACCTACGCAGACTTTTGCAAAATTATTTATGCGCTGATAATATGTGTGTATAAACATGATGTTACCTTTTTTACCAAAACTTGTTATAAATAATGTTTATACTTATCTTTATACTTTTTTCTATCAAAACTTATTAAAAATGAATTTGAAAATGAATTTAAAATGAGTTTGCAAACGTTCTATGAACATACCTAATACAAGACTAAATCAAATTGTGCTTTACACTACTTTTTTTGCCCTTTTTCGGTAAAGATATTGTGAATTGTTCATAAGGAAAATGTCAGATAATATTTAACGAAAGTCAAAAATTACACTTGTAACTACCACAAATTGTAAAACTAAAAGTAGTTGCTCTGCACAGCTCAAGCGGTAAGCATCACAGCTTCCTAAATATACTTATGCTGAATTGAAATATATTATTATATGTATATATTATATATTATATATTGAAATATATTAATCGCATTGAAAGAATTCAAAAAATATTTATGAAGTTTGCTTTAAATTGTTTTCGGTTCTCAACTCCAATCCCTTCTTATTCCAGCAGATGTCTTCATTTATCTTTAAAATTATTAAGCACAAGAAGGGATATTTGTTCAATAATGTTTCTTCATGGCATAATTTCTGGATTTGTTGATTGTCCGGATTTATTATCTTTAATTCCATTTAATGTTCCTCCACGCTTATTGCGTTATTACTATCCGTTCCATATTGATATTCACTTTACTAACTATGCTTGCAATGAACCTCTTCGTAGATCTATGAGACTTTATAACTCGATATATAATTCAATTGATTATACTCTACCTCGAGATAAGTTCAAAAACATTTTATTCATTTTAAGTATTTGAATCGTATATATCAATGTACTATTGCTAGTCTATAAGGAAACTTAAATATCCATAGACTAAATAAATGAAATGAAATGAAATTAATAATCTAAATTTCTTCTATTTCACAACCTACAACCAAATAATTTCTCCATCTATTGAGGAATTATCTGATTAAAAGGCGCCATAACATTCATCAGCAGGTCGACTTGCCTTCCCAGCGGTACAGAAGATTACCTCAAACCCAACATACAGTGCATAACCTAATCTAGAAATTTCCAACCGGGTCCAGTATCGATCACTACATCAAGTAAGTTGCAGCAATAACAACATCGGTCCATTTGCCACAGCTGCATTCAATCAGCTGCTACTTCTTCACCCCATTTTATTCAATGTGCGTATTAATGGATCAACAATTGGATATCGGAATGAATCATTTATCACAACGCTGTCGAGAAACCCGTTTTCTAGGTCCTCGATGCAAATGTTCTGCACTCTACAACAATTCTATGTTACAGTAGATTTCTTTGAAATGAGATAAAAGTGAGCCGAATTTTTAGAATAAGAATTCAGCACATTTGCCCGATGTTGGAATCTTTTTTAGTCTCACTCAAGCTCTATATAAAAAAACTAATAAATAGTAAAAAATTTCATAAAATTTCCAAAAAATAAAAAATCATCTATCTTAGGATATTTCTATTTATATCTGTATTTTAACCTGCACTGGTAAGCATATTTGGTTACTCTTTTTATTTTGAAAGTAAAGTGATCTTAAAGACTTTGATAATGATAATGGGTGGCAATAAGAATTTCAGCATTCCAGCTATTTTCTATAATTGCCAACTGATGACACTAAGGAACAAACGAAAGGAGAACTAGCGGTCTTCGGCACAAAAACCACATAGAACTTATGCACAGTTTTGTGCCCATAAATCCGAATTTGGTATCCTAAATTTTTCATCATTACATATTTGTAAGAATTTTTGCAACAATAAAAAGAAATTTCCAACAGAGTTTGCGTAAAGCGCCAACTAAAATCATTAAATTTCATCACAAAAAAGGACACTCCAATTACTCAAAAATAAAATCCTAACTGCGCATGGCTTATAATGTCCTTTAGTGTGTTTTTCTAAGCAGAATCCGTAGATTCTATGTGAGAAAATATGTTTTGTAAGGTTTATTTTGTGTCTATGAATCCGAATTCGGTTTCCTAATTTTTTCAATATTACACATTGTAAGAATTTTTGCAACAGAGTTTGCAAAAAGTGCCGACTAAAATCATAAAAATGTTTTCACAAAAATGGACATTTGAATTACTACTAATTAGGTATGGATTTTGGTGTCCTTCAGTATGCCTTTTTAAGCCGGTAATGAATGAATGATGAATATATATAATAATATAATGAAATAATGAGTTTTAAGCAGATTGTGAAATCATATATTTAATTACGGATTCTGCGCTAGGAAATATGTTTTGTAAGGTTATTTTTGGATATTATTAAACGTCACTAAAATGGTTTCATTGTTTGATCCAATTCAAGGGAAAATACTGGCAGTAAGTTTTGAAAATTTGTATTTGTATTTTATAGTATACACTGCGAAAATTTACTCTGTAAGGTTTTTGCGGAATCGAAATGAAATCAAATCGAACCAGTCCAGAAATTTCCGTCAGGTAAGGCGATGTTTTTAGATAAAGGGTGTCCCAACAAGAACGAAAGATTTAAATTTGGCGCCATTCGAAGTGTCATTGTTTGACATTTGAACAATTGTTATTGTTTGCTAGTAGAAGGTACGAGGTTAGTAAACATGGAGCGCTACACGAATGAACAACGCATTCTCATTGTGAAATTGTTTTACCAAAATGGTGAAAGTTTTACGGCTACAGTTTGCTCAACAAATTGGTGTCTTCAAATCCACTATGCAGCGAATTTTGACGAAAGATTTGCATCTTCATGCATACAAAGTTCAATTGACTCAGGAACTGAAGCCAGCTGACCATGGACAGCGAAGGGAGTTCGTTAATGGGTATTGGAGAGACAACATGAAAATGATGATTTTGCCAATAAAATCATCTTCAGTGACGAGGACAATTTCCATCTTGATGGTTTCGTCAATAGGCAGAATTGACGCATTTGGGATGAGGAAAATCTTCGAGAAGCAAATGCATCCTCAATGTGTCACTGCGTGGTGGGGATTTTGGGCTGGAGGATTCATTGGACCTTTTTTTTATGAAAATGTCAATGTCAATGGTGTTCGGTATCGTGAAATGATAACCAGTTTTTTCGTGCCTAGAATTGAAGAAATGAATGTGGAGGGCATGTGGTTTCAACAAGACGGCGCCACATGTCATACAGCCGGAGAAACAATTCAATTGCTGCATCAGTCATTTAAATCTTGCGTTCTTGTTGGAACACCCTTTATATATAAAAAATTTTCGGAATTAAAGTACTATAAGAAGCGTTTAAAATTTATATAGCGACTACAAAAGTTTATCAAATTGACTCACTTGTATGTATGGTACCTAAGAAGGCGTGGCAATGCAATCCACTGTGTTTATTAAAGGACTGATGAGTGCTAAATTATACTGAATTTAGTGCAATTGAATATTAGATATGAACCTAAGAATATACAAGTTAAATTTGGTAATTTATATGGGAACTATCAAGGGGATTATCAGATCTATTTTTCAAATTTTATCAAAGCTATAGTGTAATAAAATTGAGAAACATGTAAATAGATGCCTTATACGAATAGGGGAATGCAGAGAAAATCGGCGCAACTATAGCCTATTAGTTAGAAATTACTGATAAAAGGTAGAATTTGGAAAAATCGGCTATTTTGCATGATAGGTACTAGAAAGTGTGAGACAATGTTATCGGTTTTTATCCTGAGACGCTATTTTAACAAATTTGACTAAATTTTGTGCTACCAAATATTAAATACGCACCTAAGAATCATTTATGTGGGAGCTACCAATAGTAGTGTGGACAGATATAGTCAATTTACAATCCCCGAAAATCGGCTTATTCATATACATATCTTATACTATAAAGTTTTGTGTTCACTTTTTAGACAGACAAATATCCCCCAATCGACTTATAAAATTCTGAAATACATTTGATCGACAAATGCTTGGTACATTAAGCTCTTCTTAGCGGGAGTTTAATAAGGATATACATCAAATTATATATATCCTTATTCTTTCGAATGAAACTGTAAAAATTAAGGAAATTGTACAGGAAACCCGTTACTTCAAGTTGAGAGAAATCGCGTCTAACACGTTCCGTGAGTCAGTTTGTTTAATTTCGGTCGATAATTTGTGTATGACACAAATGCCAGCTATGCTAGGTTCTAAAGCACCCTGAATTTCCTCTAAGATGCTATTGTAAAGATCAAATGTCTATGGGAAACAACAAAGCTACTAATGATAGGGAAAAAACTCTTTTCCTCGATTCAAACTATAAAACAAAAATCGGCGCATGAGCTAGAAGCCATTATGGAAAGCATTAAGAAAGAATATTTTGAAGGTTTAGAAAAACTTTAACCAATGATTGGTGATAACTATAATGAAAATACCCTTTTCTATTGAGTCTTGGCGATAGGAAGTGATAGATTAGTTTACTTTTTTCAAACCTTCAGAGATAGGTATCTTATAGGAGATGTGGTGATATATCTCTGGTCGAAATATGATATATAATAATGTAATAAATACTAAGAAAATCCCACTGAATCAAACAATTTATGAATTGTTAGTGCAGGCTTCAATAATCATTCCAAATTTTCTCACAATTTTTTGTAAGTACAGTTGTTTATTTTACCAACTAAGTCACTCGTACATGCGATAATCTTGTTTTGTGTAGTTTCGCCTTTCATCCACGTAATGTAAAGATATCAAAAGCCTCTAACTAAATGTAAATTTAAAGTCATTAGAATACCGCATGTTGGGAAACAATTGTCCGCCCCTGTCAGTATAAATAACAACATTTACGCCGCCCGATAAGAAAATAATGACAGTGTTTCAATTGGCTTTATTACATTTAAATGAAATCCATATCCATGTTCCTTCCTTCAAAACATTCTCACACCTAATTTAAAATTTGTTTTACTATCGACAATCCACCGGGAACATTTTTGCATACGGGTGTTTAAATATTCCAACATTATGGTACAATTCAAATAAAACACCGGCTCGTAAAGTAATTAAAGATTCCCCAAAACGAACCACCAAAAGCATCTGCAGTTGCGCAGCTATTTAACATACCCAAATAGAGACAGGCTGACACACTGAAATATTCGAAAGGAACACACAGAAAGAACGCTCATGCGCAAATGCTAAAGCACAAACGGGCGTAAAGTACAACAAACACTGTAATTAGAAGAATGTAAGACCGAACAACATAAAAGCAATAGACAGCCCGGCAAACTGGTAAAGAGAGAGAGACGCAGTTATTATTTATGACCGTTAATTATTAAGTATGAGCCTACAACCCCAGGATGGTGCTTGTTTTGAAACCTAGACAACGGGCAACGCTCCAAACACACACCCAATAATTAAAATTGAAAAAAAAACTCCACAGGAAAGAGAGGATTGTTAGATAGATACAGTGAGAAACATGAAATAAAAACTTCGATTGCACAATAAGCGCTAATAATAACGTAATGAAATGAACTTGAAAATATTTCAAATAACAGCGGCAACGTGAAAATATTGTGAAAACTTATGAATTGAGATGAAAATTGAACAAATAATCAATTAAAAGTTCCCATATTTCCGGCTGAATACTAAACCAAATTTCTGATCAAAGAAAACAAATTTGAAATTTGGAGCAAAGTTCACATTGTGGAGAGAGTTACACGCCTCATTGAAGTTCAGAACAACAAAGAATGAAATTTCGTGAAAAATTGCATTTATTTTAATTCTAGTGGCAAAACTCTGCTCGAAGATAACTTTAAAGCCAACTTAGAATACCAATTAATAACAACAACATTGCAGCTGAATGTTGTTTTCAAGAAAAGCGAATCTTAAACCAGAACTCCGAGGATGAAAACTAAACAAGAAGCGCCGAATACGCGTACTCATCAATCTCAGGCCATTGATGATAATGATGCGGCTGACATGATCATAATGATACTTAAGAGGAAATTGATGCTCCGCAAGGTGAAGTGAACGTTGATGACGATGATGAACCTCAACATAGATATGGCATTAAAAGCAGTCTAAAGTACATGCCATTAAAAGGTAATTTAAAAATTGCATCAACATCGCATGGGGCGAAGAGCGAGCAACAACATAAAAACTGAAACTAAAAGTTAAATCGCTGTACAAAGTGGGAAAGATCATCAGCAACAATGAAATCGTATTGAGGTGAAAAAAATCGTAACAAAAAAAATACAGATCAACAACATAGAACACATAACAACATATTGCTTAACCACCGGCTGATATTTACACAGATACCAAAATACGCGCTCATAAATGCAGCCATAAACAGTGGAGCGAAAAAGAGGTATTTTTGGGAACAAATTTCCTCACTCAAATTAAAATTGTATTTAAATTATCAAGCATAACCAAATTGATAGTATTGATTAATAAAAGTGTTACATTCACACCACTAACAAAATGAAACAATTGAAATATTTATTATAACAAAATGAAACAATTGAGATATTCATTATAAATTAATAAATTATAATTATAATTTATTTTAAATATTTCAATTGTTTCATTTTTTTTGATCCATTAGAAGATTTTTTTGTTTTCGTTTATTTAGTAGTACAAAGCATTTTAAATGTGTTTATTACTCGTATCAAATAGAAAAATAAATAAATAATGCAACAAATTAAAAATGATAATTATTTATTAATTATTTAATTTTAATTTTATTTTATCTATTTTAATTTAATTACTATTTAATTTAATTTTTTTTTTAATTATTTATTAATTATAAGAATTTGAAAAATATAGAATTCTCATTAAAAACAAAATAAATTCTTTCACATCCCATGGTTGAGATATGGAAGAGCTTCTTCGGATACCTTATACCCTGAATGTGAGAGATTCACTCTAGTTTTGAGTAGATTCATCGAAAATTCATTTACGTTTTATGGCTAATGTGAACGTCACTTTGATTAGCTTTTATAAACTTGTTGATTGTTCGACTACACGAAATGTTCATCTACACATCGAGGAGACTGCAGCACCATAAATTATAGGTTGCAGTATCGGGGCTCAAATTCACCTCGGTGCGGATGGTATTCACGTGTACAAACTATAGGGCCACGATTTGTTATTGGCTCAATTAATCCATTTTGCTTAATGAGTAGTGAAAGCCATACATCTTCAGCACAAAATGAGAAAACAAATAAACAAGAGATTGTGGAAAAATTGTTACATTTTTAGCGTGAAGTACGAAGAACTTTCTTTACTCATTTATGATCAATGACAATATTAATCATTATTCTGTTATGCAATGGAGATTAAAAGGATTTAGTGAGACTTATCGGCTTATAAATAAAGAACAATAAGTGGGGGGACCGAAAGAGAAAAAGAGCAATGTTCGTTTTCCTTTGCTCCCATGCTTAGAATATTGATTAAATATTTAATCGATTTATTGATAAATGTAATCGAAACTATGTTCGAGAACAAACAAGCGCATAATATCTATTCTATTAGTTTCATATTCATTTATAAATTGTGATGCGATATAATTGCATTCAGAAATATGTTTGTAAAAGTAAATATCCTTCATGAAAGGAATTTTTATACCCCATGCCACACATGACATGTTGGATTAGAGCTGCTGAGAGTAACAAAAAAAAAAAAAAAATATCAAAGGATAGATAAAGAAAAAAGAAAAAATTATTTTCCGCAGACTCTCTTTTGTAATTCTACTTATTTTTTTTTACAAAAACTGGTACATGAATTTTGAATGTTTCCTTATCGTTCGTGCCAAATATAGCTGCCTCTATGATTTATATTGAAAACGATCCATTGATGAAAATGATTCATACCGGTCCATGTTTTGACTTAGCCTCCCTTCAAAAGTGCCTGCAAGGTTTGCTAAAAATTATATGTACAGAATGGGCATTTTAAGATCCGTTATTTTTCAAAAACCACTAGGAAATCAGGAAATTGTCACATTTAAAATATTTAAAATCTAGAGCCATCGTTTGCTGTCATAAATTATAATATCTATCTAGGCGAAATAGAAAAAGGTTTTGTTTTAGAATTTCTTTATTAGATATCTTTAAGGTTGAAGTTGTGTTAAGAAAACTGAGGTCATTTTCCTCACCAATGAATTGCAGAAAGTGGGTTGGCAACTTAAAGCCTAAGCTAAATTTTATGCCCCAGTATAATTTAAATTTTTAAATTATATTAAATAGATTTTGTATTGAAGACAGATTGACCACATTTCGTACAGAATATTGATGAATGTATCTGGTGGAAATTCTCCTTGTAGAAAATTTTCGATATAAGAAGTTTCATTTAATAAGATCTTTTTCAAAATACTAACTTAAAAAAAAAAACAAACTATGTACCGGAAGATTTTTCTCTAAATTGTTTTAGTGAAAACTTGTCATGATATTTTTATACTCTCCACTATGGAGTAGTGGTATAATAAATTTGTCTTTCAGATTTTAATAACTAAATATACTTATTTGAGATTTCATTAAGTAGTCATATTTTTCATCTTCGTGTTTTGGCAAGAGTTGTTCGCATCACGACATTTGTACACTTCTTACCATATTGTAGGTTCATACTAAATTTCTCATTCCATTTGCAATAACTAGAAGTACTTAGCTGAAAGCCTGTTGACTTGTCCATACGTCCGACAATCTGTTGAAAGCACATAATAGGAATCTGACATTTAGTAAATCGGTAACTCTTAGGCACAAACAAAATAACTTCGAAATTGTAGGAAAAAACCTGTCTATAGAGCAACTAAATATGCTCCTACAGTGGCGAGTACTAGGATGGATATTGGATATGCGATTTTTTTAACAATTATACCGAAGAAACCATCTCTATTAATTTATTTTTCAAAGCGAACCTCTAATCTTTGTTGAAATATATTAAAAAATTCTCATTCTCATTGTTTTAATGCCTAAGCCGATATTTTAGGCATAAAAAGAAGGTCATAATGACAATTAGTTAGGATATCAGCCAGAGCATTTTAGAGCGTGAAATCGTTTCTATTAGATAAGTTCGGTACAGCAGGAAAAGACTTGAACATTCGGGTTATAGAAAAATGTAATTTTTTCGATATTTTTCTGGTGTGATTATCACTTAAAAGCAATACACGTTGGAAATTATTATATACAGGAAAGAGCCACCCTAGTCCATACGCTTTCCAATGCAAAACCATAAATATATTTGTGGTTGTTGAGAGACACTAAAAATTTACTTCAATGGAAATTTTATCACAAACAGGACTCAAGGAGACATGTTATGCATGAGAAAAAAGAATTTTAGTCACGCCCATTGATAAATTGTTCACAACATTTTGGACCTTAGTCCATAGTAAAGGATGTGTAAGCATTGGCCTGGCCGAAATGTTGACATCTATACGAGTACAACAGTTCATTTATTCTTAAAGAAGACGTTCGTCGTCTTTGTTTTCCATGTAAAGAATGCCTGTGAGAAAGATTTCGTACAGAGAATTGTTTGTTGGAATAAATTTTGTGGATATTTACGAGTAAAAGTTAACAACTGAGTTGTATGCAGTTATTTAGTTGTATGATTTTGTTTGTGAGCTGAATTTCTTTTTTTACAAAATATTTTGTACGACTATTTAAATCCGCAAACTGTAATTGTAGTCTGAAAGAGTGCCCAAAATTCGGAAACAATATCTTTATTTAACTATAATCTGAACCCTGTGCCATCAATTACTGAAAGGAAATGTGTGCTGTTTCCTCCAGCATGCCTTCCATTCGAACAGTGACGGCTTTTCTTAAAGAAAAAGGACGACTTCTATCGGAGGAAGTATTGTTTAAAATAAAGAACTTTTCATACATCAGGAAAGTTTACAGGGTTGCCCATATTCGACGGACCCATCTGGCAACGCCATAACT
>JAHXMU010000419.1:336821-352666 GCA_019455685.1 Philornis downsi
AGATTGCCAACCGCCAAATTTTTATTTTTTTCTTTGATTTTTTTTTTTAATATGGGTCCGTCGAATATGGGCAACCCTGTACTTTAGTGAACACTTCTAGCTTTCATTAAATATGAAAATATAACTACCCTGCAATTGCTCCATTCCATTTTCTTTCTTTTTTATTTAGTAAATGTCTTTTAATTAAAATACCTATGAATATTTGTTAAATATTCTGATTCGGTGCAAATTCTGATTCGGTATGTTTTGCTTCCTTGCTTTAAATACGCTTCTTCTGAGTTATCCGATATTCAACCACTGTAGGCTGCCGTCGTTGCACTGCAACAAAGAGCGCGCATGCGCTCATGCAATCCATTTAACCTGCTCCACTCTGTACAGTGCCAAAGTGTGGAAAAGAATTACGATTTTTATGAGCTTGTGGTAACGCTAGTATTACACACATGAGCAATTTTTAATTAACGATCTAAAAGATCGCGTCAGACAAGCGAATGTACTTAAATACAAAACGAGCTCTCTCACACACTTGCACATACTCTGGATGCGCTCACAGTTGTTTCATGCGCAAGCGCAGCACATAAAACATTCAAACATGCGCACCGACTGGAGCATCCCGACTACATTCACTTTGAATGCTCCGAGAGCCACAGCGCACAACAAACCAGTTAACATAAACAGATCATCAAAAATCGAAGATACAGCGGCAGCAACAACAACAACACTATACTTTTTGGTAACAATATATTGGACTTTGTTTCAGCTTTGGCATTAGAAATTGGCCGGAACGTACGAGTACTTAAAGCTGTTCTGTCTGAAATAAAAGAGTATGCAATGCAGCTAAGGAACCGGAGAATGTATGTGTGTGTGTGAAGAAAAGGTGTACGTCGAATCTTTTTGTAAAGGCAATAAAACAGCCAATGCAGCTAAGCGAAGTACGTATGTTTGTGTGTGTGTGTGTGTGTGGAGAAAATACGTACACAGAACCTTTTGGTAGTGGCAATAAAACAGCCAAGTGTTGTTATCAATTCGATCATCAAAGCATCATTATCTTCACATTACTGACCACACCATATTTAGTAGCAACAATGCAAGACGAATAAAACCTAACAATGGTTTTTCTTTAGCCGCGCTTCATGGCTCATGAGACCACTATCATTCAAAGGAGGGTGATATGGTTTCTCCATCTGAAGAAATGAAGGTATATAATACCATTCCGTAAATCAAATATTTAACACCCAGAAGGAAGTGTTCAAAGTACTACGTACATTGACATGTGTTGTGTGACTATGTGGCGACAACTAATTTGCAATTATATACTTGTAAAAGTAAATATATTTTAATCATATCAAGCTTTTAATCATATCAATTTATGTATGAAAATGTTTTCAATTTTAATATCAAATGTATATATATTCGAAATAATATCAAAATATTTAGTTTTCGTAAAATATAATTTTGTAAATGTAAAATAGTACGTTTCCATAATTTGGAAACTATAACTATTTACAAGGGCGGTCCCAAACCTAGCCGACCTGACCAGTAGTATATAAAAAATTATTTTTGTCAAAAGTGGCAACCTTTTAAAACATATGTTATAAGTTTCAAGGCGCCACGTTGTTCAGTATTTTTATTTGAGGCATCAAAAGCAAACGATATAATCAATTTTTTTCAGATTCTTGCGTTTTAAGCGATCTCGATGACACCTTATGTGTTTTATTTGAATTATATACATATATATGCAAAGTTTGTTAACTTTGTGAATTTGTAAGCATGGAAAAAATTGCTCACCATTATGTAATTCAATATTTCCATTTGAAAGGTCTCAGTACAACCAATATTAGAGCCGAGCTAGATTCTACTCTGGGTGAGTCTCGTCCTTTGTTTACAATTGCAAAATATTGCATGGCAGAGTTTAAACAGGGTCGTACGAGCTGCCAAGACGAAGACCGGTAGCGGTCGACCAAATGAGATGTCCATGTCAGACACCATTAAGAAAAGCAATGGTATTGAATGAACGTCGATGCGTGAGCTAGCTGAAATGATAGTCATTTCAAAAAGTGCTATACATTGTAAATTGGCCGAAGACTTGAAGATAGGAAAACCGTGCGCAAGGTGGATGCCGTGCAAAAACAGCGTCGTAAAAATGTTTCATGAGAGTGTTAAGCAACGCTTCACCGCAATAAAGTCAATTTTTTGCGTCAATTTATAACCAATGAGTCTACCACTTCACACCTGAGACAGACGAAAAGTCAAAGCAGTGGCCTGAAATGGAAAAGTCGTGTCCAATGAAGGTAAAGGCAGTTCCATCTGAAGGCAAGGTCATGACCGAATCTCAGCAATTCGGTTTTTATCTCCTCAATCGCCGCAAAACGCCGTCTTTTTATGGGTCTCTTCAATCTTGGGAACAGGAAAAAGTCACAGGGGGGGAGAGGCAAATCTGGTGAATACGCTGGGTAAGGCATGACAGCAGTGATGTTTTTGGCCAAATAATCTCTCATAAGCAAAAATGAGTGAGCAAGTGCATTATCATGATGCAAAAGCCATGAATTTTGTTCCACAATTCCGGGCGCTTTTTTCGTATTGCTTCACGAAAACGGCGCAAAACTTCAAGGTAATACTCTTTATTTACTGTGGTAGGAACGCCATGATAATCGAAGAAAACAGTGAGCAAAACCTTGACATTTGATCGAACTTGGCGTGCTTTTTTTGGTCTTGGCTCTTCTGGTCTCTTCCATTGGGACGATTGGGCTTTGGTTGCTCATGATTCGTCACCAGTTGTGATCCTTTTAAGCAAATCTGGATTATCGTTGATGTCATTCAACAATTCCTGAGCGATATTCATGCGACGTTGTTTTTGGTTAAAATTCGGCAATTTTGCACCCTTCACCCTTCATGTCCAAAATTTCCGAAAAGATTGCATGGCATGAACCAAGCGATATGCCGACGTCCTCAGCAACTTCTCTAAATGTGACTCGACGATTCTTCATAACAATTTTCTTCACTTTCTCAACATTTTCATCGGTTTTTGATGTGCTGGGGCGACCAGAGTGAGCGTCGTCATTCACTTCTTCTCGACCTTCTGTGAAAAGTTTGCACCACTTGTAAAGATTTTTTTGACCCAGAGTACTCTCATCGTATGCCACTGTCAACATTTCAAGTGTTTTTGAGCATTTAATTCCATTTTATACACGAAATTTGATGCAACTTCTTTGATCTATTTTTTTTCAATAGCAGAAAATCGCCGAACACGCAAAACACTTGTCTTATTTATGCCTCTCACAAACAAACTAAACCTGTTATATGCATAAAACCGTGAACATAGCTTTGAAACGAGTGTACCAACATCAAAAAAAAAAAAAAAAGAAAAAATAAATAATAATAATAATCGGAAGTCGAATGTACGTAGTCCGCAAAATTTGAAAATTCATCTTATTTTTTTAACACACCTCGTACAGTGGACAAAAAGTGGACTAGAATAAAGTTGAATTGGCACCATAAGCTTCGGCCTACGTTGATACATTACGGTTCATAGAGATCTGGTTGATGTATCGACTCTTCGTCAGATAAGTGGAGATGTCTACAATCAGGGCGATTTCTTATAGACGAACATAAATACATGGGAGTCGTTCCTTTCCTTACTTATCAAATACCATCCTGTATTGTTTTTAATTAACGAACATGTGGGAAGAAAATTTAAGAAAATTCCAATAATAGACTGTTTGGCGAAAATTAAATTTTGTTTCTATATAAGCAAGTTTTTTGCTACCAACTGCATTCAAGCATCACATGTGACCAATTGATTAATTCCCAGATAAGTGGGCATGCCGAGAATGACTTCTTCTCATGCAAAACTTATAGACTTTGGCTTTTTTCCAATGAATATTTTTCTCAGTTTTGCAGCGTTTTTTCAATAACCACGTCCGCAGTTGATGAGGTCACACAAAAAATTTATGAGCTGGACCACTTCCATACTCCACTTCTTCCAAAGCTGGATTATGGTGTAGAGGAAACTGTATCGATCCAGATAAACATATGTACGTGCTACAACCGGAAGGATATCATATATTCTGCATCACTTTGCGATATGTTTAATTGGCGAATAAATCGTAAAATTTTTTAAAAACTTTCAATTTCCCTTGAGATATGTTCTATGCTTGTGAGGGCAAGTTTGACTACTTTTGGCTAATTTGAATCAATTTCAATTTCTCAATTTCATTGAGACATTTTTGCACCAAACTCCATCATTTGTGCTTACGAGGGATGACGTCTATTATGCTGGCAACAGATTTGCGTTTACATCGAGAGAGATTTATAAATATGAAGAACCTAATGATGAATGCAAAAACATTTCTCATCTACAAAGCATATTTTAACTGCCATTTAACTAGGCGAGAAAATACTTTTCATAATGTTCGGATAGGGTGTCTCAAAATCGTCTAAACGCTACTCCACACAATTTTTTTAAACGCCTCTACATTTTCGCCTGATTTTCTCTCTACCCATAGATTTATAGGGAACACAGCTTCAGCGAACATCAGACAGTTCATCAGTTGCCAAACATGTTTAGCTCATTTTCTGTTTTGGTATGAAACATCAACATCAAGAACAACAACAACAACATACCTGTATATTGCCTTATTTCAACCGACCAACTAATCGGTATCTACACTTCCAGACGCACATACTCGTACTTACCCAGCATACTTATGGAGTAGTATATCAAGATCCCTAAGTGGCGATCATATGTTTACACCAATGCCTTGGCAAAGTGTTGTTGCAGGTATCAGTAAAATAAGTGACGGAGCGAGTGAAGAATGACTGACCAGCCGGAATTAACACGTGAACATGATGCACACCTTTATGGTTAACTCCTTCTGCCTTCTCAGCTTAACGTTGATGCTTCCAATGAGGTGGCTGGTTAGCTGTTGTTGCTGCCCGCTATGAAGGAGGCCTTAAATTTGTTGTTATGAAAACTAAATAAGCCGATTTGCCATCGCTCTCACACAATGTTGTCTGAAACGCACTCGAGCACCCGTCAACAGCAGTGCGGTCACAAGTAACGTCACTGCGGATTCGCTTCAGCTCCAGTAGGCAACTGATGGTTACCCATCAAGGCGTCAGGGTAATTTAGCTTGAAATTAGCGACCATACACACTTGTGTCGAAAACGCTGAAGACTAACTTCAACCGGGAGAGGACCACAAACGCAACCAAGCCAGGCCTTTGCTGGCATTTTGTGGTGTGAGCCACCACTAAGGCTCAGAGCAGCCTCGAGTGTTCACGAGGAGTGTTCATTATTTGGGGGAAGTCGTTTGTGGTTAAACCAGTTTAGTGATTTTATTTTTAAACCATTTCTTGGGCGATTTTTCGCTAACAATGTTGTATTAAGCAGCCGCAGTCTCAATAAGGCAAAAAAACTGGGAAAATAAGAAAAATGTTTAATACCACCTTGAAAAATAGTTTACGTTTATAAAGAATTGGATCTGATGGCGGCGAGGATGACGATGATAGTGATGAGGACAACGATGACGGCGGTGGCCTAACTAAACGCCACTTGTTGGTGCATAATTCTGGTGACAAGCGATGCCAGATTAGTAGGATTAAAAGGCATGGAAATATAAATTTAAAGTTTGAATTACAAATTTCAATATTTGGAAATTATAACTACTTGAAATTGTAGATATGGTACCACACCGTACCAATTTAGCAGTATATGACGGAAGAGAAAAAATTTGACCGAAAGATGACCACTAGGATAGCTCTCTATTGGTTACACTTGAAATAGTGCAATTCGGTTGAGATTGGTAATGTTAAAACAGGTAAACCGAAAAATGTGTTTGTCATAAAAGCAGCAGTAGAAACTGCGATTTAACTTGAAGCATTCAAAGAATTGAATTAAAATTATTGAAAAAAAAAAAATAAAATAAAATAATTGGCGATGTGTATTATTAAAAATTAATAAAACTTTTTTGTGGACAAATAAAAATAAAATTAAATAAAATTGATCTTCTCTATCTCCTATATTTACCAATGAATAAATCCTTTAGCAACGAACAAATCCTCATGGAGAGAATTGCTTCCAATGATCTGCCACCAAAACAGAGACTCTTTTTCTTGACTTTTTAAAGATGATTGATCGATATGCGTCGGTCCATCTATGAAACTTCTTACGTGGCACAGTCAAATATTACAACACCTTCCGGTACTTCCAACACAAACTGAAAAATTTTTCGAAATTCAGTTTTTTCCCTGTAACCCCCCATTCGATGGTTCCACAAACAATTTAGAATTTTTCCGTTGAATTTGTTTATATGACTTGACCCAATTTGAAAATATTGACAGATTAACCCATACAAATTGTCCGATATTCCGAAATTTAATCTTTTCCTTGAAATGCAAAATCATTAAGCAGCCATAACGTAATTTTTTGTCTTTACATTGATTGGTGGTTTTGTGAAAAACTTAAGATTAATCTATCAAGCAACCGAGACTCTTCTGGTACCTTCCTTACACATGACAGATTTAACCCACATCTGCTTCACTTTATATCTTTCAAGCAGTTGTATTGAATTCAGTCAAATTTGGCAAACATCATGTGTTTAGAAAAGTAGTTTGCGAAAATTGTGATATCTTCCAGACAAATTGATCGATTTATCTCAATTTAATTGTATACTCTAACTCGTAATTCGTAGACTACATATAAATGAATTTGCATCAAATGTATTTTACTATAGTGCTTCGTAGAATTTTAAAAAAATCAACCGGGTAGACACTCTCTCTTTGGTAACAGCCCGTACAAAATACCTAATTTAATACAGGGTGGGCCATAAGGGTGTTGGCGGTTTAACTATTCAATTAAAAAAAAAAACTACGAAACATAAAAAAAATATATTTGTATTTTTAAAAAGTAGAAGCATGGGAATTTTTAAGACTTAAAAATAACGTTGTCCAAATGGCTTCCCTCGGCCGCTTGACACTCTTGGAACCGAAGTCGCAAATTTTGGAAAACTCGTTGAAAAGTTGTTCTCGGTATTTTGTTACTTTCCTGAATAATGTTCCTCTTCAACTGCTCTAAATTGGTCGGATTATTCTCGTAGACTACCGATTTGAGAAAATAATCGCATGGAGAGAGATCGGGGCTACGTGGGGGCCATTCAATATCCCCCCTTTTCGAAATGAGTTTTCCAGGAAAGACATTTTTCAGCAGCTCTATGGATACCCTAGCCGTATGACATGTGGCCCCATCCTGTTGAAACCACATCCTCGAGGTATTGCCTTGAAGTTCTTGCAAAGCTGGCGCCAAAAAGTCTGCTAGTATGTTGCAATAATTGTTCGCTCTAACCGTCATCGCATGCTCTCTTTCGTCCTCAAAAAAGTATGGTCCAATAATACCGGTTAACGTTATCCCAGCCCACACGACAAGCTTAGGGCTGTGAAGTGGACGTTCATGCAAGCGTCGGGGATTAGTCTCGGACCAGAACCGACAATTTTGCTTGTTCACATGGCCATTAAGGTGAAAATTGGCCTCGTCACTAAAAATCACGTTGTTGAAATTGTTGAACCGCTCTAGCATCAAATTGACAAAGTTAAGTCGGTTACTGGCATCATCGGGTTTTAATTCTTGGACTATCTGAATCTTATAAGCCTTCAAATGCAAATCACGTTTCAAAATTCGTCGTAAGGTTGTTCTTTTGACATCCAAAGGCTGACTTCTCTTACGTGTTGACTGTTGCGGATTTCGCTGAACTGAAACACGAACACGCTCCACAATGTCGGCTGATCTTGCAGAAACTGGGCGACCACGAACCGTAATTGGTACTGTTGAGCCGGTTGTTTCGAACATTCTGATCCATTTTCATGTCACATTAGCGCTTGGAACTTCACTTAAATCGTGTAAACTGTGTTAATGCCGATACAAACGTCGTGCAGTAATCACTGATTTATTGTTTTCGTAATACGCTCGGACACAAAATGCACGCTGCACTCCAGTGTACGGCTCCATGGCGACTAAATTTCCAGGAAGCGGCGCAGCGAACAACATATCCCCTTGCCAACCCGCGCCGCGCTTTACCGAGAAATTGAAGAATTAAATCGCCAACACTCATATGGCCCACCCTGTATTATAATCAGCCTCTATTTAGTAACTTCGACCCAAAATACGTAATTTTTTATATTCCTGGGTTCATGACTTCCATTTAATTGCATTAAATTTAATAAGATTTTACAAGTTTCAGTCGTTTAGAAAATTTACAATGAGAGGACATCAGGAAGTTGTAATATTTAAAAACAAGGACATCTCCAAAGGTAGGGAATGACAATCAGAAATTAAAATTTGCGTCAAATTTCTCGTATTTCCTGAATAATAACCCAAACTATTCTCTTACCAATAATTTTCTCTTTTTTTTTTGTAAATATTTTTGATTTATGCCCTTTTGCGTTGTATCGATATTTTATTTTGTCGATTCTGGAAAATACTGCTTTCTGTTTTAGGTTATAAATTGTAATATCTAGCGATCGAATGCTTCGTTTTGGAGTTTTATGCCTATTTGCGTTGTTTTGTTTTATTTCCGAAATTTTGAAAACAAATTGTGGATCTATGGCCACAGCAACACTTTGTCTAAACGCCTTAGAAACCCCTATAGATTAAGACATTTTACTTACTGTTTCTGAGAGATACGAATTTTCCTTTCTATAATTATGAATTTATTACGAAGCTTAGTGTCTTTTATAGACACACACATTGAACAAACAACCTTCAGCGAAACGTTGGGATCATTCAACTAAATTTCTCTTGGACGAATGCTAGATATTCGACCAAAATTTTCAGTATTGTAACATAAATTGACCTGCACACAGAAAAAGCAAGTGCACACATTGAACAAACAACTTTCATCGAAACGTTGGGATCATTCAACTAAATTTCTCTTGGACGAATGCTAGATATTCGACCAAAATTTTCAGTATCGTAACATAAACTGACCTGCACATAGAAAAAGCAAATTCAGTACAAGCTTTCCTTTACATTTATTTTTATGCAGTGTCACTCTAATTCGAACATTTTCTTTCAGGACTCCACATCGAATATCGAACGATACGGCAACCATTTCATTAAGTTCAGATCCATGCATTCATTCCATAACAAATGATTGCGAAAAAACGATCGCGAAAAAATTATTCATCAACGTGATTATCAAAAGTAATGAGCTTGTTATGACTTTTATGGTTTAACTACAAACTGGTTACTGAAAGAGGGTTCCAGCTTTTTGCGTCGTCTGTCCTGCTTTTGGGCAGTTGCGCAGGCCATAAGTTAAGGAATTTGCGGCTAACAAAAGCCCATAGTGTGAAGTTGGCTGTTGGTGGTTGAAGAATTTATCACTTGCAGTTGTTATGCTAAGTAAAGTTTTATGATTATTGGGCCCCAACATGAAGATACACCGTACGTTGCGCTTGAGATGCCAGAAAAGGCATAAATAAAATTTGCTTAGAAATGATCAATTAACAAGCTATGCTTATTTTATGAAATCGTAATCTTACGACGTGTTTCTTTGGTATATACTTCCCAGCAATTGTTCGTATACATTTACACCACACTGCTTATATGTGTATTATTATCCAATTGTTTAAATGTTCACTGAAAGTTAACAAATTACACGAAAAGTTCATTGCCGCTTTTAAGCCGTGATGGGTGATGGCTAACACAAAGTGATCATTATGTTGTAAAACGAGGCAGTTATTTAATACCTCCTGTACGTAAAAAAAACATCTGCATAAAATTACAATTTCAAAAACAAAACACACAAAAAGTCGAAACAAAAACCTACCTGGTGCTTTGCGTTTTTCTCTGTTTTGTGGCTCGGAAATGAATACGTATGGATTTGGTTAGTTTCGAAAATGATTAACTTGGTCTATTAATTTACATGAAAGCATTCTACTACTAATGTGGTACAGAGATTTTTAATTGGCATGACAGAGCGATGTTAAAGTAATGAAAATAATTTCAGGGTTAAGATAAAATTTGTGGAATCACAATTATTCTTTAGCAATGTGGAGCAGAAATTTAGAAGTGAATATGAATGAGAGATTGACGAATATTTACATATTCCAGTTGGGGAATCATCTCTAAGGTAGTGAACATAATGATTTGTTTTTTTTTTCAATTTTATTTTATTTATTCATAATCGTTGAGTCCTTCATAGACCAACAGCGATTACATAGTATTAAGTCTGAAACATGCAATGTTAATATTCGTAATGAAAATCTATTTAACAATAGAAATCGCAAGAATGTAAAAGCGGTCCCCAGTAATAGTAGTCGAAGCAAACTTCTATTGACAAACTTCATCTTGAACTAAACTATTTTATATGTTATATTTAATAAACACGCAATGTTAATATTCGTAGTGAAAATCTATTTAACAATAGAAATCGCAAGAATGTAAAAGTGGTCCCCAGTACTAGTAGTCGAAGCAAACTTCTATTGACAAGCTTCATCTTGAGCTAAACTATTTTATGTATTATATTTTATAATTCATTTTATAACCGATTAAAAGAGTATTTCTTTAATTATATGGTATATGATAATTCCAGAGTCTACACACGCGAACTCTACACGATTTTTTCATTATCATTGATTTATTTATAATCGATAATTATAATTTATTATTATAATCGATACCGGAAAGTAGCGATTAACATTTTGAACAACAAAATTATTTTGTTACGACATATTTTCCCTTTCCTGACCCATTTCATATGTACGGGTGTTCCCTTGATTCGGCTCTTCATCGTTAGATAAATAATTATTTATTGGAAACCAATTCTAACAATCTCTTTAAGGGAACAGTGCATGACTTCCGCCGTGAATGTTCTAGACAAAAGATCTGTTATTTCTCTGTTGAATGCGGTACCTTTCCACATTTCCTAAACGCAGCACTTCTAAAAGTTGCAATTTTGCTTCTTTTATTACGTTTTAAATCAGAGCATTTTTCGTAGCAGCACAAAATCACATTGGGTGAATGTATTTGTGAGTCAGCTCACCTGACTGAAATTTCTTACTGGTCTTTACTAGTTTTGATACTAACCAGAAATACTTATTTCACATCCCATAAATTACTTATATATACCCCTAATAGTCTCCAAAATATATTTCCACATAAGCATATCTGCCCCTACGTACGCATATCCGTTGAAATACACTTGATGTAGGAGCTTGAAAGTTGGTACAAAAGTGTCTCACATTCATAGTCAGAATAAATTTAAAACTAGGCAAATTCTATTCAATTGCTGAAAACTTGTCCTCACAATGACTGAATTCACTTTTCAAAAATGGACATTTTTCAGATTTTTCTCAAATAATTTTACCATTTAGAGGCTAAATAAAATTAATATAAAGCAGTATTGTACATCTGCTGTAAAGAACCACAAAATTTGGTAAGGAATTGCCTTAATTCTTGCCGTTATTGTTAAAAAATAATAATGCAAATACCACAGTGTAATGTTTGATACGAAATTGTTTTCGACGATAAATATGACAATAAGTCAGTGCACATGTGCCCGAAATCAGTTTGCTAGGGAAAAACTTTCCCAGAATCGAATGCGGTTTTAGAATAATAGAAAATTTCAGTGTTTTTTTAGTAATTGTGCCATTTGTTCAACAATTAGGTTAATATGATGGCAATATAAAGATATTGTATATGTAAATAGCCATTCCAGTTAATAAACTTTTTAAGGGACCGCCTTAACTGTGGTTATTAAACATTAATAAGGAATACAAATTTCATCTAAAAAAAACTTACATAATTAATGCATTAAGCATGAGAAGTGGGTGCTTTTAGTACGCTCATCTATTTAGTAATAGGTCGATACGAGATCCATGATCCTATGGCTCACAAGATCCAAAATTGCCATGAACTGTATCAGTAAACAATAACTTTTTCATAGGAGTGATAAATCCAACGTTTAAAATACTGCTTATTAATTAATGAAAATCAATAGAGGGCACACATTTGTATACAGCCTAGTTGTGGACGTGGTAATTGAAGAACACCAGTTGTTTGTTCGTCTGCAGGGGCATTAGTCGCTGGACCTCAAAGGGTTGAAACTAGGAGTAGATTAGCTACAGAGTTTGACCAGAGGCTTTATCTGGTACAAGGGGTGATAGAAATACACACGGGTTCGTGCCCTGTCATCTGTATCTTTTTGATCTCTCGGGGGGGACGGACAGGCATGGGTTTTTCCTATGCCTATATTTCATGGTTGCTTTCCACCGTCGCCGAACAGGAGGGGTTTGGAGTTTTCCCCGTCTCCCACCGGTGGGAGTACTGCACCCTTGCAATGTAGTATCGGCCGTTACATCTACCTGGGGTCTCCATGCCTGCAGATATGTAAAAATGTCCAGTCTGTACTCTTCGGCCACAGGGCGACCAATCCCATGAAGTACGGTGAGTTTGCCCGGTAGCGTGGGGATCAGGAGGCCCCGGGACTGAGTTCCTGCCTAATCATTTGGTGTTGGACCCCTAGTGGGAGCATCACGCGGGTTGTGGTTGATACCAAAATCGTTGGTAGAGACTTTGTACTCTAATGTGGAGTTGCATTGCAATCGGGTGTTACAGACGCATAGAGTAGCAAAGATGGTAAGATAGGCCAGTGGAGATTATGTTCCATACTAGCATAATCAATTTGCTACTTCCTGGCTGCGAAGAAAGGATTGACAGTTGCGGTAGTACCAAAATTGTCAGCCCCTTTTGCTAGATAGTCCAAGTTTTACTTGGCTATCCCAGGGAGTGTTGGCAATCGCATTGTAATATGCCCAGTGTATCACACAGTGGTAAAGGCCTTCACGATGAGACTCAAGTAAAACCCTTCTGTGTGTAGGAAGAAACTATGTTTGATTTACCCACTTACTAGACGACGAACCGGTAGCATCCGCTATTGTAGACAATAATCCATGATATTGGATACAAATGCTTTAGCTTGGCCTTAACTTAAGGCGCTTATCCAATTTTCGTCCATGCATCAGACCATATGTTCAATATATCAGATCATAAAGCCTCAACGAGTGCTGTAAATTTCTGCTACATTTAGGAAATTCCCATTTCAACTCCGTATTTTGAGATTTGTCTAACTCAGATGCATTTAAGTAGCTTATTTTACAAAGGAAACACCATTAGTTTAAAACCATTATTGTATCCTTCAAATTAATAGGGAATTGGAGAATTTTATAGCTGAAATCTTATCCGAACCATTCAAAGAGGCTGCCCTTGTTCAGAAATTCTCATAATAATAATTTAAATTATTGGGAATCTTTCCTCCAATATTTAGGCACTGTAGTACTACATCATGATATGAATATTGTTTGGCCTTTTCAAACTTTCTATTTCCATTTACATGTTAATCTGATAGCAATTCAAATCTATCACCCATCTCATAAAACCTTTGCGATACCCATTCAATGAAACTTTTAAATGAAATCTAAAGTGTGCGGTAATTTTACGTTGTCCATTTAATTTTCAATTAAAATCTAATAAATAAATTTACCACTTTACTATAATGAGGCGGCTGCTGATGGCGATAGTGAATGTTGCTGGCCATATGACGATGCTGTCTGATGGCAAATTGTGATGGCGTTGCAACACAGTTGCACATGCACACATGCACATTGCAGGCAAATGACAGTAATACAAATGTTGAATCTTACAAACACTCCATTTTGGCCTGTGGCCATTGCTGTAAAGCGTATTAGTGGCCTAAATAACCACATCATATGTATGTGGTATGCTGGAAAAAGTTAATACACCAACAGAGTATTTACTGTGTATTTAAAATCTGTAACAAAGAACACCAGCGAGAGAGAGTGAGTAAAAGCCAGGGTTTTAAAATTTGGTGTTGTTTTTTTTTTTCTTCTAAAAGCAGTTCAGCATTGACATGTAATTACAAGCACTTTGGAGTTTTACTGATTGAAAATAATTACTAAACACATACAAATGCGAGTATACGTACATATGTCAGCGGGGAGGGAGGGTTGTAAACCAAAAATGCTTGCATTACATTAAATACCATAAAAACTTTGGCCGACTTCTCACATACAATATTCTATTGAAATCCCCCAACAAAAGCTGCCTATTGACGACTACGGTCCACATCGTCTATTTTGGTAGTGTTAGGTGTTAGCTTTGGCGCGAAATTTGTTACGCTTAAGTTCAAAAAACTAAAACGCTACCTACACATACGTATACATGAAGCCCTGTATATGTAGCTTTAGGTGCAGCTCCCAATAGAACAGTATTAAGCCTTTGGCCAAATGTGTGTTGTGTGAAGCCAACAGTGGAAAAAAAACCTGAATAAATAAATCCCTTGAATTTTTAAAACCAAATGCCAGTACTAGACCAACAAATTAATGATATTTGTAGGGTTTTACATTTGCCAAAGTTTTGTGGTGCGAGCAGTCATTTTTGTTTATACTAAATTCAAAAACAAAAATAACTTTATTGATTATAAAACTGGTCGAATTAATTAAATATTTTTATATAAAATTTGAACATTTAAAAAGGGCATTTAAATGGCCATACACACGAGTATACGCATTTTATACAAACAATTCTTTTATATCGTTTTGGACCCTGTAGTCTACTGGCCCAGAAGACTAGTAGGAAAAAACTAGCGCATTCTCATACTAGAATTAAATCCAAATTTCGAAAACTAAAAATTTTCGGCATTTTGTTTTTTTTTTGGAGAACATATAAATCTGCCCCCTTTTAAGCCAAAAATTGTTCATTTATTGTGAAAAAAAAACAAAATATTGTTCACCGATAGCCACCAATTTCTTGCATCTTCCTAGTAAAATACGAACACTGAGTTGATAGAAATTTTCCTCTTTGGGGCTATCTAGGAATTAACCGAATTGTTTATCTCTTTAGATAATATAAAGACCTGACCAAACAAGTGATGTGGCGTCGATCGGAACAAACGATAATCGGAGAGTCTGGTCTGTCTGGTGAATACCGCAGGTGGGATAGGACTTCTAACTGAAGGGTTATTATTAGGTTTTAACCAATGCTGCATCATAAAATTGCATTATTAAGCAATAGACAAATATTGTTATTTCTTGTGTGATTTTGGGAAATTTTTGAATGCTCAGCTCAGCTCATCAGCCGTGTTAGACAGAGAGAAGCAATAATGGTTTCGTTCGGATTGAGCAAGTTGATCATTGTGCTTGGCTGTCGATGATGAAATATGGGCTCATGATTCTCATGACTCCCTCTCCTTTGCGTTATCATATTGTATCCATTTTTCATCACCAATAGATACTTAAGTTTATAACCGGCAAGTAGCATTTAATAAACAAGAACACAAGATTTAAATGATGATGACTGATGCAGCAGTTAAATTGTTTCTCTGGCTGTATGACATGTGGCGCCATCTTGTTGAAACCACAACATTCATTTCTTCAATTCTAGGCACGAAAAAACTGGTTATCATTTCACGATACCGAACATCATTGACTGTTTGCGCTTGACATGCCTCATTTTTATAAAAAAAGATCCAATGATTCCTCCAGCTCAAAATCCACACCACACAATGACACGTTGAGGATGCATTTGCTTCTCGTGAATCACTCGAGGACAAATGCGACAATTCTGCCTTTTGAAGAAGCCATTAAGATTTAAAGGGGTCTCGTCACTGAAGATGATTTTATTGGCAAAATCAGCATTTTCATGTTGTCTCTCATACCCAATTAACGAACTCCCTTCTCTGCCCATGGTCAGCTGGCTTCAGTTCCTGAGTCAATTGAACTTTGTATGCATGAAGATGCAAATCTTTCGTCAAAATTCGCTGCATAGTGGATTTGGAG
>JAHXMU010000419.1:368610-384902 GCA_019455685.1 Philornis downsi
AAAAACATGGGTCCGTCGAATATGGGCAACCCTGTATATATATGAAGTATACCACAAAATAACTATTGTGGTTATGTTCATCAGACATATCGAGGTAAGCGTCGCACGAATAATGAATGGCTGTATCGGGGATTAAGCCCACGATCATGTAACGATAGTCGCGTGTCTTAACCATCACGCCAAGAATAAATCCATTATTTTGCCCAATAGATGGCTTTAATAATATATATCTCGTGTTGTATAAGTGCATTCAGGTTGTACTAGATGGTGTTAGAAAGATAAGATTTTGTACTAAAAAAACTGTTTAGTAGTTTTCTGATTGCTTAACTAAAATTGGTTGGGCGTGCGTCAAAGATGGATATCAGCAAAGAGAAATTAAGCTATACTTTACAGTTTTTCTTCGATAAAGCAAAATCAGACAGCTGCCGGTTACGTTGATGTCGAAGGTGCACCACGTTCCGGAAGGCCAATTGTCGATAGAATAATGGAATCGATTTCGATGCCGAGAAATTCAACATTGCACAAAAAACTGTTTGGAATCACTTGAATAATACAACAATAACCTGGATGAATGGTTGAACGCAATAACTCCAGATTTTTATTTGCGAATCGCTGCATAATCGACCACTTTCTGAAGGGGATGGTGGCTGGTGATCAATAGTAGTTTATTCATGACGACGTCGAGGAAAAACTTTAGGATTAACGGTCAGAAAATCTGTACTGTCTGTTTGTTGGGATTGACAGAAAATCAAATGCTATGAATTGCTCCCCTAGGAATAAACATTTAATTCGGACCTGTCCTGTCACAATTGAACCGTTTGAAGTAAGCAATCTCCCAAAAGCGGCCAACATTGATTAATAGGAAAAGAATTGAGTTCCATCGGGGCAACGGCATACATGGATAGTGATTCGCCACATAAAACATTAATATTATTTCGATGAGGTTTTGGCGAGAATTGATGGAGATATGGGGAGAGATATATATAATAGGTAATAGAGTAAAAGAAATAGTCTAAACTGATTTGGCCTTAAAACGAATGGCACTGATATCTTTCACATGTTCTGGAGAATGTATTTTAAAACAGAACTACGTCAAAATCCCTGTTAGATAGGTGGCAATAGGCCGTCAGTTATTTAGTATCAATGAAAATGCAAAGGAAACAAAAGGAAACTGATCTCCAAATACTGAAGAATGGCGCTTGTGCTCTATGGATTCTTTACAGTGGTTTAACCCCGAGACTATTGTCGACCAGCAGACTAATTATTGTGGTACTTCAATTTGGCAGACAAACGCGAAGAGAGCAAACGCACGAGATTATGTGTAGTGAAAAACGTTCATAACCAAGAACAAGAAAAGCAAGACATGGTTATGCTGCACATAACTGAGGCAGTCACTACGTACTCCAACAAGCTCTCTGAATTATTGCGACAAAACGGTAGATCTGGTGTTCTTGACAACTTGCTTTGTGGCAACTGACTGGCATGTTATCGGTGAACTGAGATGTCATCGACAATGAATTCAGTAGATGACGCAGAAAAGGAGGTCAAAACTTTGTTTGAATGACTTTTTAGGTCTTAGAGCGGCAAATATTAGAAGGATACCAGTAGACTCATGATAGATAGAGATTTCATATCTAACCGCTATCAATGTACTCGTGAGTCATCAAACAAAATTTTGCTAAATATTGTACTACGGAACACAAGGATATGTACGTTGTAAGATAGATCAAAACTAGTTCTCGCTATCCACTTCCTCCTTTTCATATTGGAAATGTACATTAAAATAAAGTTTATGTGAAAAAATGTAAACCAAAACTATTGTTTTAGAAAGCGATTACTCTTGGGTAGGCCTATCCATTGATCATCACTGCCATTTTTTTAATGTTAAAGGATTTGTTCTTGGTTTAGCGACATCATATGTAGCGAATATAATAAAATTATGGAATTATTTATGAAAACGACATCATATGTAGAGAATATAACAAAATTATGGAATTATTTATGGAAGCGATAACAACAAGTGTTGGCGGTTCATTCAGATGGAAGACATGACTAAATATGGCTTGACATGGCCCATTTATAGCACTTGATTAAATTAAAGATAATATGCAAATTTTTTTTTTGACTTAAGCTGCAGTACTTCAGGTACTAATTACACTTGATTTTGACGACCAATTTGTACGGGGACTATATTAAATAAAGACCAGATATCTTCCATTTTCATTAGGTTTGGCTTTTGAAACAATCAACATTTATGACAACCTTTTGTCGAACTTTTGTCTGTTAACAATTACAACCTGTACTCGTATACAAAAGGACAGACGGACATTGGTAAATCGATTCATAAAGTTATTCTGAGATTGTTCATATTGGGACTATTACTCATATATTCCATAGAAACACCATTAGTGATCCAGATGGTAGAGATTTATCGCGGATGTAGATATCCAGTGTTGGCAATTTATTGATAGTTCTGCCTAGAAGCTAGCGAATACTGTAATTACACCAATTTTGTAGAGGTGTTTCTGCAGCTACTTCAAGGAATAAAAATGACGGTGAAATATGTACTTAACAATTTATGAATTTTATTTTACGCTCCTTTCAACCCATTAAATTTCACTTTCCATCCATAGTTCCGCTTTCAAGCTTTCATTTCATTTTTTGCACAGTTTTATTTAACATTGGCAATTGTAATCATATGTCATAATGCATTTGCCACACTTCCACTTGCATTTACAAACTGTTCACCGAGAAAACACCCCAGCAAACGACCGAGGAACGGCAACAAGGTTCTATATGGTACGAGTAGGCTTTCCATTAACTCTTTTTTCTTTCCTCTATAAAACATTTTTACATAAAATGTTGGTGGATAACCAAACAAGCAACTGGGGAGTGTAGCAGCAGTCCAAAGCAAACATCCATTCATGGTATCAATAAAGCAATTGCGCATCCTACTACCATTATCCCGAAAAGCGGCCAGCATCTGCATATAAGGAACTTATAGTATATCGGTTGAATGTCATGCTAATGATCATCATCACCACCATCATCACCGGCCGTCATAGCTGGTTTAAATGAAAATTTAAGAATAGAGAAGTTGCCACTCTATCCTACTGGTATAATTATAAATGCTTCTGTTGTCGATGCGGCCGCTCATGATAATGCTGTTGGCAGCAGCACCAACAGCGGCAGCAGTTTCAACTTTTATTTCATTGCTTATTTGCCTTAGCTGTTCTGGAGAGGTTTCTTGCTTGTTGCGAATACTATGGACGAATATTATTGGCCTTCTGCGGCTGAAGTAATATAGCAAAATGTTACTTACTCTGACTATGCTAGAGATAAAGCCTTCAAGGTTTATTTTCAGATCAGATGCTGGGCTGGTCTTTAACATGAAAGTTTAATAAATATTGCCAGTATTTTTAATATGGAAATAGAAGAAATGTTGTTTGATGACCATGTATTATGCATATGCATTACAGTAATCACACAGAGGTCATGGGAGGAAATGGACATTTCAATAGGCCAATATATCTAGGCTAAGAGGTTAAAACTATTCGTTTTTAATGTTCGGAAAAAAAGAAAATGTGTACAAATATTATTCTAAAATGCAAGCAATTTTTCCTAGAGCAATAAAAGCACGAATATATGAGCAATTTAGTTAAGGGATAACGCAAGAAACACCATGTAAATGGATGAGTTATATTCGGTGTTAGAGAAGACTGAAACGGTAATCATATGAGATAAAGCTATTGAGAAAGCTTAATTAAGTGATGAGAGATTTAAGCAAAGAGAGAGATAACATTTACATAGTAAAATTGAAGTATTTGGGGCAAATATATTCAAAAGGACAAAGAAATGGGATTTGTGTCGAAATTTAGAAACTCCAAATTGCAACAAGGGTACGCATTGTCAAAAAAGTACCGGAAATTGATCATTTAAAAAGACCGCTTAAGAAGACTCTCATAATTATATCGGGTTATCCCTTTGTGTCCAGATTTTGGAACTCTGTTTGCCGTAGAAACTAAAAAATTACACCTAAGCTACACTCTGTCAAAAAAGTACCGGAAATTGATTATTAAAAAAGCCCACTTGAGGGGACTTTCAGGATTATATCGGGTTATCCATTTTTCGTTTCCAAATAAATTTAAATTAAACACACATAAAGCTGTGATTTCGATGAGACTTGTATTTCATTATAATGCTTGAACCACGCGATTATGTACGAAGTATAGGGTGAATTTTTAAGATTTAAGTTTTTTAGGTTGGCAGCACTGGTTGTTAATGGCGTCCAAACGTCATCCGTTAAAGTGAAAAGTATACAGTATACTTTGCCATTTCATCACGGAAAGACTAACAAACGAGCAACGATTGCAAATCGTTGAAATTTATTATCAAAATTCGTGCTCTGTGAAAAATGTGCATCGTTTGATACGACCATTTTGTGGTCGTCATAATCGACCTGCTGAATCAACAATTCGTGCTGTTACCTCCAAATTTCGCACCAAATTCACTTTGTTGGACATAAAACCATCGACTCGCATCGTAGAGTGCGTGCCGAAGAAAATATTGCAGCCGTAGCGACCAATGTTAATGACGATCGTGAGATGTCAATTCGTCGCCGTTCTCAGCGATTGGGCATATGATACTCAACCACTATGAATTTTTTTTACCCCAATTGGCTGAGTTGAACTTGGTTGATATGTGGTTTCATCAGGACGGTGCAACATGTCACACAGCTCGTGAAACAATTGATAAGTTGAGGGACGAATTTGGTGAGCAACTTATCTCTCGATTTGGCCCTGTAAGTTGGGGCCAACACAGATTGCGATTTAACGCCTCTTGTTTATTTCTTGTGGGGTTATGTCAAGTCGTTAGTCTATGTAGACAAGCCGAACAGTATTGAAGCCTTACAGGATAACATAACACGCGTTATTCGTGGAATACAGGCCGAAATGCTCGAAAAAGTGACGAAATTCGACCTTCCGAATGGACATTTTGAGACGGATCAGCGGACAACATTTACATGAAATTATCTTTAAAAATTAAATGGTAAAGACCAATTTATCGACTTCAATAAAAAATATTATATATAATGTAAATTTGAGTATTTTATTCGATTTTTAAAAAACTACGATTAAACGACCGCCTCTGGATTAGTTGCAGCAGTGGATACTTCTGAAGTAGTTTCTAAAAAATACGGCTCAGTGACACCTTGAGACCATAAAATGCACTAAACAGTCACTGTTTTCGGATGCAATGGAATTTTCACAATCACTTCTGGGTTCTCCGAGCCCTCCATGCTACAATTTTGCTTGTCGACGTAAACACCGAGAGAGAAATGAGCTTCATTGCTGAAGAAAATTTTGTTCGATTAAAAGCCTACGTTTGAATCACCGCTTTTATAGTAAGTTTATACTATTTTTACGCGTTCTACGCTTGTTACACGATTCATATTCGTAAATAGATTTACCATTTATTATTATTTTCACTAAATAAATGACACTTCAGACTTGAAATCGGTTTTGAAATCACTAAATGGATAACTCTATGTTTTGTTTGCTAAGTTGGTACCACTGTCCTTTAGTTTGAGCGCGATCTGTTATTGTTTAGTCTGTTTACTGTGTTGGATTTTATTAGTTTCCATCAAATGCGATTTGTATAATGGATAAAGATGTCGAATAAAGAATTAGTCTCAAATTTTTGTTTTTATACATAAAATTTTGGGTGCGAAACGTTGAAATTGTGCAAGAAGATTGACGGTAGAAATTGACATCTTTCAGTATTTGTTTAAAAATGTCATCATTTATTCCTTCATTAGAGTATATGGTGTTATATTCATATATTATGTAATATAATATGATATGATATTATATAATATATATAATTTTTTAAGAGAAAGCCTTACTTATGACCGTATTTTTATTGAAAGTTACCAATAAATTTAAATTTTTATTGAAAACGTGCTAAGTAGATTTATGATATTTTGCAGTTTATAACTTTCTTTTTAATTAAAAATTGTATAAGACGTTAGTTATAAGATATCGGAAGGGACGATTCGTACTGATATATATTTTTATATTTCCATTTTGCAGGAAAACGTGGCTTTGATTTGTAGATGTGATGTACGATAAGTTTTTCTGAGTTTTTTAGTACGGACTATGGGCAGCAGACGGTATAACTGGGGGAAATGCATTCAGTACAAATACTTAATTGTTACTTTGTTTGCTGAACCGATTGATATATGCAATCATTCATAAGGATGAAGGTATAAACATTTGAAAATTTTGGGAAATAGATTATTTTTCAAAAGTTCACAGACCTTGTATGCGCAACTTTAATCAAATTGTAAATTGTAAATTGTAATTAACATTAATAGTATCTGGTAGCTCCCACAAAACCATATACTCTAGTGTTCGTATCCTTTAATCGAATGCAATCGATTCAAACGAAATGGGCACAGATGAGCTATTCGGTAAATTTGGGTCTGAAAATGAAAATGGGATGTATTGCCACCCCTTCTGATTGACTGATTTATCCAAATTCAATGTTGATGCAGTGTTTGCTATTCGGCAGGCTACAGTAATGCATTATTTTCCCCATTGTATTATTTTATAAATTAAGCTGAACTGCAACTAGAGTTTTGTTAGGTTAAAACCAGTACAGAAATTTTTTGTTAGGTGAATTGAGTTACAACGTCTTTTGCATGTCAGATTACAACGTCCAGGGATATCAGAAGGCAAACTGTCAGGTTTTTATCAGAAGAAAAAAACAAAATTACAAGGTGTCCGTCGGGAAGGTATAATATTTTGTTTTGCTGCCATTTTGGTAAACATTAGTCTTGACTGTTCATATTTGGCAGTCGTGAAGTAGAGACGTAACAAATTTATTATAGAAAAATATTCGATAAACCAACGTGTTTCAATAGTTAAAAAAAACATTTTATCAAAATCAATCATCGATTACTGTGACGATGAGAAAGTTACGTGAAATTTTTGGGAGAAACAACGTGCCAACAAGACGCACAATTTATCGTGTAGTAAACGATTTCGAAGAAAGAGAGTCTGTAGCTGATAGGGCCAAGCATGGACCACAACGTACTGAAAACATTACTACTGCTCAAGAAAGTGTTCAAAACAATCCATCAACCTCAATTCGACGCCGTGCTCACGAACATGGTTTTCAAAGAACAACTTTGGCCACAATTTTGCACAAGGATTTGCATTTGTTTCCATCTAATATTCTGTTGACATAAGAGCTACTTCCACAAGACCATTTACGCCACCGTACATATGCCAATAGGATGTTACAGCTCGGCCGTGACAACCCCGATTTTCATGAAAAAATCATAATGAATGACGGCGCACATTTTCATTTGAATGGATATGTGAATAAACAGAATAGGCGGTTCTGGGCAATGGAAAACCCTCAAATTATGCATCAGTCACCTTTGCATTCATTTAAAGTAACAGTCTGGTGTGCAATTTGATCAGCAGGAATCATTGGACTTTACTTCTTTGAAACTGAAAACGGCTTAACGGTAACTGTCAATGGAAAGCGATATCGTGATATGATTGAACACTTTTAAACGCCACAACTGCATGCTTTGGGCTTGATTAACATGTGGTATCAATAATGCGGTGCCACATCGCATACATCCACGATTACAATGGAATTACTACGGGACCTTTTTCCACAACAAGTTATTTCAAGAAATGGTGATGTTGATTGGCCTCCACGGTCACCTAATTTAACTGCTCCGGACTTCTTTTTGTGGGGATATCTGAAAAGCAGGCTTATTCAAACAAACCAGAAACGCTTGAGCAACTCGAACAAAATCTTCGTGATGAAATTAATGAAATACTGCGTGAACAGTGTGAGAATGTCATGAAAAATATGTTCAAAAGGGCTCGCATTTGTGAAGCTAACAGAGGCAGACATTTATCTAATATTGTATTCCACATATAAATGCCGACATTAAATAAACCATTTATTAATGTAAGATCCATTCTCTTTCATTTAATCAAAAATTATAACAAACAAAGTAGTATACTTTCCTGACGGACACCATGTATAACTTTCTGAGCTTAGTTTTATAAAATGCCATCGTGGGCTCAAACTTTTTTAGAATAATTTTCTGTTTATGGTAAATCGGATAATTATTATATAAGTTATTCCAAGGTGGATTGTGATGCAGCCGATTTTTATTTGCTGAACTTTATTTGCTAAAAACCTGATGTAAACTAAATTATACAGAGCTTATTGCAACCGAATAAAATATATAAATTCAGGAATACGAATGTGGGTCAAATCAGGCAATTAGATTTTAATTTCATTTTAGAAAATCTGTCAATTTGTATGTGCCATAAGGAGCGTGACAGTGCTGTTCGTTGTCGTTTTTGGGCTTCTCTTTAGTAAAACATTATATAGATTTAGGGATATGAACCTAAGAACATATTTTATAGATATTATGATACTTGGTTTCCTTGCGGAAGGAATTTAGCAATATAATACGTTGCAATATTTCTAATTGAAAAATTTCGAAGGTCCTTTCTGAAGATTTTCACTTTGGGAACTTTTGATTGGGAAAATTCAACCCAATCTTTACACACTTTCAAACATATTAAAATTGTGTTTTTGAATATTAAATGCTCTCCCATCTTACAGCCGTGGCATATAAAGGTTTGGTATCGTGGAGCGTATTTCCACATCAACGTCAACTTTATTAATTCTCAAAAACGTACAAAGTTGCTCTATTTATACTAAAATTACTTATTCTAGAAAATGCTACAATATTTCAGAGAGAACACATATTTACATAATGGGTGCAACAAAGACAAACATATTTACAGAATAGTGTTGTACATCATAGACTTAATTCTAGAATGTTCTTATGTACAAAACAAGTGAAAAGGATAGCAATAGACCACACAATGAGAGCGAGAGGAACAAACACAACTTACTGTCGTAAACATAATTCTAGAAAAGTCCCACCCACAGATAAAGGGGGAAAGAGATTATATATGTCATACTTGAATGTTCTAGGCGCAGTTTAGATGATCTTTCTAGAGTATATACTTAGACAAACTTCACTCATATACTACAAAGGGGACAAAAGTGATTGGTTAGTGCGACAAAATTGGAAATTTGCTCTCAGTTGAACGAAATTTTTACGCTTTACTACATTAGGTCAAACTCACTGTACTTCGTAGCGCATTTTTTCTTTTTCTCCGATTAAAATCTCAACAGTTGTTTGGTTAAAATTGTGAACTATCTAAGGAAAAAATCTGTGATAATTTGTCACGTGAAATCTTATCAAAATAAAATCAGATGGTACTGTGACAAATTTGTGAAAAATTTCTATGTGGATATGAATGTATTTGGGAATGATATGACAATAAACCACCCTCAGGAATGTTTTGTTCCGTATCTCCCCTCCTCCACCAGTTTGACAGTTGATAATTAAAATTCACTTTTATACTATCACCCACAAAAGGGTGCCTTGACCACAGAGGAGCAGCAGTTTTATTTCCCAATATAAAACGTGTTTTGGCATACAATTTTTGTGAAATCGTAGGAAAATCAACCGACAGAACAGGCACAACAAAGGGATACCATTAGAGTTATCAACTCTCTAAACAATTAACGAAAAGTGAGTGTGAAACTTGAAAAGCAATTAGGAATTATGCACTATAGCAGACCGGGAGAGAGAGGGAGCGAGAAAAAGTCAAAACTGAACTCAACATGAGGCCAATTGTACCAATTTATATTTTGTTCTGTATGGGATGTTGTTACTTGTACTATTATTGTCAATGGGAATTAAATTGGAATGGTTGTGAATGCATCATACCACCACTATTACCACCATCACAATCAGCACTAACGCCGCCACCACGATGAATGACGATGATGGCTACAACGTCATCAGCCGGACACAGTGGGGCAATGCGAAATTGGGTCTATAATAAAATACGAATTTTATATATTTCACTCAGTACAACTGTCTTAAGATTCCCACAATTACTAACGATCCTTACACAACCAATGCCTACAATTTGTGTCACACTGTGTCCTGTCGGCCAGCATATCCTGAAATGACTATAAATACTTGCTGACACACAATGCGTTACAATTGCAAAGGAAGTAACATGGCACAGAGTATTATTTGACAATGGTGTGGTGTGGTCGGAATAGGGTGTGTGCAGATTTGAAAATCGAAACCAAAATGGAAATGTCTGTGGCTGTAGCCCATTTTGTGTGCCTCTACTTTGGACTTTGTCGCATTGTATAGAACCCCGGGTCGTGCATCATTTATAATAAAATGAGTAAATATATGAATGACCATTGATTCCCATCATTAGTTGTGTCGAACGTGTCAAATTGTTGTCAGGCATTAATGCGCCAGTGTGTAACAGCGCTTGGGTGTGTGTGTGTGAGTGGCGTTGTGAGTCCAGGCCTTTTAGTCCTTCCGCATTCATCTGAATGTTTATCATTTTTGTTGTATAGCTTAAAACCAATTGACATTTAGCTTAGCCGCGGGTGACAAATTTAATGGATGCAATACACTCACAGTCGCGCAATCCCAGCAACACTCTCTAAATAATGTATCGTGATTATTTATATGTGAACGATGTTTGCTTGGCCTATGCGTGTGCGTATGTAGCGAGTGTATGTTGCCGACACGATGTTGATATTTGTTATAAGGATCTAATCATATTGTTCTATTATGTTGAAGGAACAATTTATGGGCATATAAATACGCAGGATGACACAAAACCAGTGCAAATGTAAAAGCAAATTTTTTAATATAAATGTATTTGTCCGACGAGATGTTTTCTCGAAAAAGGGAAAATTTACTAAAAAAATGCTTGAAATTCTTGACAGAATGTTTTATTTGTGAAAATTCATTATTTGTAGAAAGTGTCTAGAACTTTGATTGAACTCACTGCTAAGCATTTTTGCTAAAGCAGACAAATGATGTTATGAATTGAAGGGCGAAGGAATTTGTCTTAAAAAAATAGGACTTTTTGTTATTTCCGACATGTTTCCAGGCCAAACTTGAAAGATGGTTTGCACTATTAACGTTTTTGAAAATTTGTTATTTGCAAAAAGTCATACGAGGCTTAATAAATGTAGTTCCTAGAAAAGTAAAATTAAACTAAGTAAGTAATTGAGTTAAGTAAGTAAAGTTAAGTTAGGTTAGTTAAGTTGCTAGCTTACTATTCTTTTAAATATATTTGCTTCATGATATGTAAATCCGACAAGGTTTTTTTTATATAATAGCAGAGATAACATGGCGCAACCAAAATACCAAATGACTGCGCCAGGAGAGTGTACTTAAATCTCCAAAAAAAACCGCATTGTGGTCTACTTTTTCTTTCTTCAATAGGCAACATAATTGTCAATTTTTTTGTAAAACATTGTACAAATATGTTGCGAATATCCTAGGATGTCGTTTTTGTTTATTTTCTAAAGTCCATTTGGCTTTTCATTCTCAAGACGTGGCGCAACCAAAATACCAAATGACTGCGTCAGGAGAGTGTACTTAAATCTCCAAAAAGTAGACCGCTTTGTAGTCTACTTTTTCTTTCTGCAATAGGCACCATAATTGTCAATTTTTTTGTAAAACATTCTACAAGTATGTTGCGAATATCCTAGGATGTCGTTTTTGTTCATTTTCTAAAGTCCATTTGGGTTTTCTTTCTCAAGACATTACTAAGAAAATTGAATGGAAATGGGAAACTGTTTGGTGATAATTTTCTACATACATGCTGTAGATATTCTATTTGAGATCGAAGAAGGTGAGAATCCTTCTCATTTACACGTACGAGTATAAATGTTTGCTGTTGTAATATCTGAACGCTTTATTTTAAGTAACGACCTTCATTCGAAGTACTTTCATTAAAAAGAGCTAAATGAATTTACGAAATTTGTGTATTATCATCTTCGATATTCACTTGTGGAAGCTCTTGCATAACATGTTTGTCCTTAGAAAATGATGATAAAGGATCACCCACGATATCTGCATTATTTTTTAAATATATTTTTATAAAAAGTTGGTCATTTTATTGCAATTTTTTAAATTCATTTTGAAAAACGGCTTGAACGTTTCATGGAAATCGAAGATATTGCATTCTTGTCTGCAACAGCTCTTATTGAAATTCGTTGCACAATGAATTTGTAGAACATTTTCATTGTTAAAGGCACTTTTAGCTAATCTCCACAATAAGGACGGCAAGAATTCTTTAAAATTTGAAATAAACTATTTGAATATTGTATGAAGAAAATATTAAATTTCACTAACGACTTTTAACTTTAAGGAATAACTTATTCCAATATTTGTATTAGATAGCCAATATTTACACTACCATCCGGGATTGCAAAATTCTGGTCTATCCGTCAACATAATCTGTTTCAAGAGAATCAGTGAAACGCTTGCAAGATATTTTATAAAAGGATTTATTAAAGATTTCGAAATATATTACAGTTTTCTCATGATTTCATCATTTGATCCAAAGTTTTTTCACGGGTGGTTTCTTTTAAAATTTGCAAGCGAATAATAATTACCAAGGGTCAGATCTGTCAATTACGGTGTATGGATAATCAATTCGAACTTTAATTAAAGCAATTTTATTTTGTAGCCGTCGACTTGTGATACGATACTTTATACCGATGAAAAATCGCTCTTTTCCTTCATGGTTTTGTTCTTCATACGGCATATCAGAGCCGTATATTATTCGCTATTCATTGCTTTTCTCATTTTGAAGGTAATTGATGAATGGAATACCACACGCATCCCAATAGGCTTGCCACTCAGGCTGTTTCCGATTTATCTCAAAACTGTAGTAAGGAACTTATACATATTTCGTCTAACTGAATGAAAAGAAATCCAAAATAGAGATTGAAATCAGTGACAGGTCGATGTTTTTGATCCGTTTCTTGTGCAGAATTATATGTTTTAGAATTTCAATGCGATTATTATCGTCAGTGCCCGTTTGACCCTGTTTAACACCAGCTACAAATTATCTATTTTTGTATGTAGAATTTATATATATTGAATATACAATATACATTTTCATTAGCCAACACAGGGATTTCAATTGTTCTCCACCTTAAAGGCCAAAATTAAAATAATGACGTTTAAAGCAATGCAATTTAAATCCAAATAATCGAAATTACCTGATATTTGGACAGGCGTGGTTGTCACTTTCTAAAGGTAAATTTTGTTAGAGGCGATAATTCTTATAAAGGGTGTCCCAACAAGAACGCAAGATTTAAATGACTGATGCAGCAATTGAATAGTTTCTCTGGCTGTATGACATGTGGCGCCGTCTTGTTGAAACCACATGCTTTCCACATTCATTTTTTCAATTCTAGGCACGAAAAAACTGGTTATCATTTCACGATACCGAACGCCATTGACTGTTTGCGCTTGATATGACTCATTTTCATAAAAAAAGTCCAATGATTCCTCCAGCTCAAAATCCACACCACACAGTGACACGTTGAGGATGCATTTGCTTCTCGTGAATCACTCGAGGATTTTCCTCACCCCAAATGCGACAATTCTGCCTATTGACGAAGATGAAAATGGGCCTCGTCACTGAAGATGATTTTATCGGGAAAATCAGCATTTTCATTTTATCTCTCCAATACCCAATTAATGAACTCCCTTCGCTGTCCGTGGCCAGCTGGCTTCAGTTCCTGAGTCAATTGAACTTTGTAGGCATGAAGATGCAAATCTTTCGTCAAAATTCGCTGCATAGTGGATTTGGAGACACCAATTTGCTGAGCTTGGTGTCGAATTGAGGTGGATGGAGTTTGAGGGACATCATCAAGTACAGCTGCGACATTTTTGGTCGATCGATCTGGTCGAAGGCGCGTTGTTGTCTTTGCATCACTAACAGACCCAGTTTTGGCAAATTTATCCATTAATCTCTTTACAGTTGACTCTTTTTTGGAGCATTATTGTGACCACAAATTGATCACAATTTGCGAACTGTAGCCGCAAAACTTTCACCATTTTGGTAAAATAATTTCATGATGAGAAAGCGTTGTTCATTCGTGTAGCGCTCCATTTTTATTAATCTCGTACCTTCTACTAGCTAACAATAAAAATTGTTCAAATGTTAAATTATGCCACTTCGAATGGAGCCAAATTTAAATCTTACGTTCTTGTTGGGACACCATTTATAATGTTTATAATGCCGTTCTATTGGACATCTGTTAATGAAACAATATGGTGTAGTTTACTTTATTCTTGTTTTTAATCATATGCTTTTGTTCGAAAAGTTATGAGAAATACAATATTTTTGAATAATACCTCATCTCTATGCCAGTGTTTGTATACCCGTCACGTGTATAATTTTTTTGCAGAAGCTGCTGTTTTACATAACACATAACGCATCTAATACGCTTGGTTTCAATAACGGTTTGCGGTTTACTAAAATTTTATTGCATAAATAAACGGCTGATATATTCAATGTGGTATTGGAAACATCACAAAATATTATTTTAATGTTTGTATTTATTTAAATGGAATAAACAAAGGACTGCGCAAATTGTCCAAATATTATTAGAAATTTATATTAAGCACTACTAAATATTAAAGCTAATGGGGAATTTGTTTTAAAACGCCCGGCATTTTCGAATTGTAGGAGCAGTTGCGATCTTTTGTAAGACCTGGTCATTTCAAAGAGATGTAATGAGTAGACTCACATACCTGTTGCAATTGTACAAAGGTTTCAGCTAATGCGGGCGGATGAACAAAATTCTATGACAATCAATAATTTTTGGACGATAAGATCATCTGTTCGGGCTTTTTAGTGAAAATTTCTTTATTTGTTCTGTACTACTGGTTTAAATCTGCAGTGTGTTATGTTTCTCTTTTCTGAACTTTTGTGAAAATTGGCACATGAAGATTTTTGACAAATCTCTGATTTTATATGGAATGGAACAGAAAGATCTTGGTTATTCATGATACGCCTAAATGTTATTACAGATAAATTTTAATTATGAATGGTAGAAACTTACTTGAGATATCATATCCAAAATCAGTCACATAGAGAATAAAGTATACCCCAATCGCTTTAAAAGCTTTTTAAGCGAATTTCAAATTTCATCCTTAGGTATCCACGGCCTAATATGCCTGTTTCTATAATAACATGTTTCAGCTTTTCCCAGTATCAAATGATACATACAGAGTTATCTATTTAGTCGAATCGAAACCGGCACTCCGGCAAGGCTCTCAGCTGTTAAATACCTGCCATCTGAAGTGTTATTTATATAGTGAAATCCTTGCCATTTACGAATATGGATAGTTTAGCAACCGATGAACGCGTAAAAATAGTTAAAACTTATTGCAAAAGTGATGATGCACACGTGGGCACTTTTCGTGGATTCCGATCTTAATCAACCTACTATGCAAGGTATTAACATCATTGTAAAGAAATTTGAAGAGACTGGAGGCGTTACAGATGTAGTCAGGACTGTGCATCATCGCAATGTACGCACTGCCGAAAGTATGGATTCTGTGAAATTATAGTGAAAGTATGGCGGGTAATCCGAATTTCAATTCGGAGCGCTGTGGTCATATGATAACCGACTTCTTTGGACGGCAATTGAAGATTATCGACTAGACTGTATGTGGTTTCAATGTGATTTTTCAACATGAGAAGTTTCCTGAAGACTTATTTTCACATTAATTTAATGGTTTACGATCACCAATACTACTTTTTACTTTCTTTTATGAAGTAAAAGATTTGCGATTTCTTGATATTTTCGCAACTTCTCACTTCCTTTGTACATATATCGTATCCATTGCCTGACCTTTCCTTTTCCTTTGACCTTTGGGCAGCAATTGAAGATTATCAACTGGACTATATGTGATTTCAATATGGGGTTTCAACATGAGAAATTTCCTGAAAGCTTACTTTCACGTTTTGGCGATGTCAATTGGCCACCACAATCATGTGATTTGACGCCGTTGGACCATTTCTTGTGGACTACCTCAAAAGTCGTATTTACGCGGATAATCCCCAAACGTTGGAACATTTTAAAACCAACATTCGTTCGAGATGCCGCCCGATATAACTTTATATGAGTTTTATTTAACTTTACTTTTGAAACCGAAAAATCGATAACCTGTTATTTCATATAAATATTAACTTGATGGTTTACGATCACCAATACTAAAAACGGAATACCTTATGAAGTAAAAGATTTGCGATTTCGCGATACTTTCGCAACGCCTCACTTCCTTTCTACATATATCCATTGCCTGACCTTTCCTTTTT
>JAHXMU010000419.1:389902-403147 GCA_019455685.1 Philornis downsi
TACTTCATATGGCAGAAAATGAAGAATCAAACATTTCGACATGATGAGTAGTCAAGAGCACGAAAGTCAATCATTCAGTTAAGTAACAGTGGCTTACAGTATTACTAAACTTTAGCACTTCCAGATTTCGAGCTAATATAAGTACGTCGAACGTATTGTAGGTAACATCATGAAGGTAACATCAAACCACAAAATTACACTGCACATGCCACTAATCCTTACCAAGAGGGATGGGGTGAGACTTGGGAAAACATAATAAAAGAGATACGCGAAAACATTGTATTGAGAACAATGCTGTAATTTTCTATACGTTTTCCAAACGAGATTTCAACAAGATTCTTCCTTCCAAACGACGACAATCGATATCTTTTTGTTTTGATCAAAAAAAAAAAAAAAAAAAAAAAACAGAAACAAAAAGCTGATGAGCACATTTCAACATTCCAATTATATCTAAACTATGGCATCTCGAGTTTTTTGTTTTGCACAAGCTATCCGAGGTCTAGAGAACATTGTATACGACTGTAGGGATTGTAGTCTGTGCTGGTTGGAAAACACTTACACTTTACACAATTTCTTAGCTTGCAATGATTCCTTTTTTTTATCGCGCCACTGAGATGGGATTCATTCCATCCACCGACTGACTGGTACTATTGATGGATTATATTTTGCACCATCACCTACCAGTTATGGCATCGATTTCATTGATTGTTTTTTGAGTGTTCTCAGCTGTAAAAATTCGCTGCTGTTGCCGGTGAATTTTTTCCGGGTCTCACTCTTTTAGTATCATTTTGTTGCAACAATGCTGCAAGTTTCCATTACAATGAAGCCGTTCAGGGTTGCTGCACCGTTCGATAACTAATAAAAAGATTACACTTATGGTTGGTTATATTTTCCACCATATTCATAAACTGCAAACTGCTTGCATAGACTGGGGGTCTAGAACAATAACTTCGTCATCGCTGTCTTCTGTCTGTTTCCCTTAGATTTAGTTGCTCTCCTCTTCAAATCAATCATAGATATCGACTTTGTCTTTAACCATAAATTGTTTGTTTGCACCGTATCCTACGGCATAGAAGGCATCATAGTCTACGTCAACGTCATCGTCAGCATAATCATCATCATCATCACCATCTACAGTGCCATAAGTATATTGTTGTGGTATTTTCAAGTATTTTTGTGCTCCAGAGAGAGGAAGCTTCATTGGCGGTTTAAGTTTTTAGTTTCATTTGAGGTTTTTTCAACGATATTCCATTCGAGTTGTTGCCGGCTCCGTCTGTTCTAATTCTTCGAAAAGCTGTTTATCTATTTAGTCAGTAGGTGCTACTGCCTCCTTTGCCCGTAAATGTGTACAATGCAGTGCAGTGATGTGGACTCCGAACTTTCCAGATGGGGAAAATAGCTGTAAACAAAGTGGTTTTAGTATTTGCGGTTATAAAGTTTATAGTTAATAAACGCCTGAAAGGGAGTTGGAAGAAAAGGAGTGCAACCAACGATTTGGAAACGTTCATGCAAAGTTGCCTGGGTGTTCTGTTAAGTGGAATATTTGAGGTAAATTTCTGAACATTTGTAGATAATAGAAGTTATATTAAAGGATAACGTTGTCCAAGGAAAGACATTATTTTCAATTTTAATACTCAGTATTTTAGCACTGTTAAATTGAATGGTTATAGGAGAATGTACTAAATCATATTAACCGGGTTTTTTGTGCATAAATTCTTAAATGCTAAACAGCTTTTTACTGAATCAAGTAAAAAATATTTCAAAATATTATCCAAATCCAATCCAAAATTGCATACAGTCGAGCCAAGTAAACAGAAGAATTCGTTACCAAACATGAAGGCGTCGATTGGCTTCGTTAGAGAGGTTGTCTTGTTAAATTTGTTTCCCATAAAAAAATCTTATTATGCGTGGATCCTCGGTGGAATGGCAGATCATTAATAGAAAATTTTTTGTAAATTTTCTGTAAAAAATTTTTAATTTTCGCATATAAATATGGAGATATATATTTCTAAACGCACAAACGTTTTGTTGGCCGATATTTAGCTAGTTGAATACGAGACTTGGCAGATCTGAGAATTAGTTTTTTTTATTATTATCAGCCTGAAAATACTCAAGTAACTGAGTTTACAATTCGAAGACACAGTAATTGTATCACACTAATTTCATGATGAATATGAAATTAGGATAACTTTGTTATTCGAATTTTCTTTGCTACTTTCTTGTAAGTTTTCTTTTTTTAAGAATGATAATAAACAAGAGGTTAAAAGAGGTTTTAAAAAAGTCTTGCAAGGAGAAGTGAATTGCTTTTGTGTTCAAAAATATTTGGTATGCATGAAGTGGTTCTAAATAAAGCGAATGTTTATGCCCGGAACCCACATTTGCAAATTTTTAGATATAAATCCTATATTTATCATGTCCACCGCAATTGAGACGTTTGCATGTAAACTACTCAATTGTAATGAGGTTGAGTGCTTCAAATTAAACTTTATGTCTACTGATGTATTAGAGACTTTGGTTTGCTAAAGACAGTTCTTGTTCTCTCCCCATACGTGTAAGACTTATTTACTGCACGGTATAAAGTTAAATAAATTCTGAGAACGAATTCTAATCCCCGCTGTTTTCATATTTGATATATCTCTTGAGGCAAATACGAGTATCTGTCATATTGAACCCGTTCCTGCCGACCCATACAGTGACCTTCATTAATGTCTTCGCAGCAAACGAAATGTACAAATTCAATCATATCGAAATACAAGTTCCAAAAATACATTTTCTTCATTTGATTAAAGACATTAGATAACATTTCAATGATACTCGTATGTTTCAGTACAATGCCATTTGGAAGGCCCAGCCACAGCGGGTAAAACGAGATTTTCGGGAATCATGTAGGGCCTAGCAGGTCTAAACGATGTGAATCCAAAAAAATGTTGGGTGATTCAGTTGTATGCAATATTTACGAAAACAAGACAAATCAATGTTACCGAAGAATCTTTATTGTCATACCAAAGATTCATTCTGTACATTAATTTTTCTTTTTTAAAGATTATTTCCGTAAAATTTTGGCCATTGTCCATTCTGAACATCTAAGTTTCGATTAAGCGTTTGAGAATTTTGAGTAATACTTGGCGAAGCATGAGAGTAATGTTAGATTCCGGTTCCTTAATCGTAGATGTCTTCTTTATGTAGACTTAGGACTTTATGTAGCTTCAAACGAAAGAACGAAGGGAATTGTTTTCGCATGGTTTCGCTGCCTGCCTAGAAAATAGCGCCATCCTGTTGTCACCAAATGACGGTTTTCAATTTCACGTTACAATTAAATCGAGCGATAATGGGTGTCATTCCCAGCTACGTTCCAGCTGCGTTAATTTTTGTAAGAAATACGGACCGATGATTCGATCAGTCCATAATCCACATCAAACCGTTGCTTTGTCTTTATGTAATAACAACTCTTCAACTTCTTTAGGTTGCTCACCAAAAACTTCAATTTGATTATTGAAGTATTCATTAAGTCAAGTTATTACATCAGGCAACCCAAGCTGTTGAGATAGGAACTAAATCGATTTAGCAAGGTCATCTCAGCAGCTGCCACTATATTTTCTGGTCTAATTTGTCGTACAATAATCTATAATGAAGATTATGTTTTAAATTTTTCTTTAATATACCGAAATATGCAGCGATTATTTGAATCGTAAATCGCTCCAAGCCCACAAAACACATTTCTTGAAGAACGCTGGTTTTCCTGGTACAGCTGAATAATATGTAGCAAATGTGTTGGGAATAGGTTTAGAATGAAGTGTCAAAGAGTATTGAATTAGAAGGTCACTCCCCTAAAATAGTTTGACATCTTACTGTCTATCATAAAATCCTTACTGATAAAAGGTTATCTAAAAGAATACAAAGAATTTTGAAAGTTTAATACTTTTCTATAGGGCTTTATAGTTGGAGTCGGAATTCAGCATATTTACCATAAGTCGATCTAAGAGTTGCAGTCGAGTTTTTAGCCCAACAGCAATATTGGTTTAAATAATTTAATTAAACTTTAAAACTTGCATTAAAAATTTTAAATATGACTATTACATGTTGACGATGTACAATACATTGTACTACAGGCGAAAAAGATAAAGTATTAAGAAGGAAATTCCCAAAATTAAATTATTTTCCGATAAATTGAATATTAATTTGAATTGTTGTTGCATATTCAGATATTCCAGACAGGAAAGCCTACCATAAAGTGATCAAATTGTCTACTAATTTGACTGATCTTACACAGTTTATACCTCCCCAAAATGAAATCCTGTATAAAATAATCAATTTAAAGACATTTGATAATTTTTCGAGATTGGAGTCGGAGTCGAAATTTGCCAATAATGCCAAAACTCCGTGGCTAAATTTAACCACAGAAATAAGTCCATATTGCCATTCCACATCAAATACACCATATTAATTAAATAATGCTGGTGAAATGAAATGATCTAATACCGATCAATTCAGATCCTTTTTTGGATTTAGCTGTGCCCATCTATCTGTTATGTTATGTATCCGTATGTGCTTTTGCTGTTTTAAGACAAGTCTTAACTTAATGTTGGTTGTGCTATGGGCAAATCCTGTTGAAAATGAGTATTTCGGCTTTAGTATACTCCCAACCAAATATGTGTATGAAGTGGCTCATGTTTTAATAAAATATAGTCCTATTCTTCCTATATTGTAATATTATAACTACGCTAGAGTACGACCTGCCTGCAATTTGTAGAACTTAATAAAACGATATTGGAACTACTCTGTCTTCATAAAAACACTTCTCCTCAGGATCACTTGATGTTTTCGGATTAACATTTTCCCTTAATAAACTACTCTGAATCATAGTTTCCTGTTCTTAGAAACAATACCAATTTCGCAGTAGTATGCTGCAACGGATATATCTCTAAAATGTGACAATTACGGTGCGTAAGTTGTGGCAATCACTTTAGGGTTTCTAAAATTACATTAATAAACACATCGCCCAATGAGTCCCGGATCTAACATGCTGATATTGCTTTTAATCAAAAATTGTTATTTGTGCAAATTGACGATTTTCAAACAATATCTTCAAAAAATTTAGAATATTTCTTTTATTTGTATTTAGGTATCGCGATTTCGTTTTTTTTTTTTCATGTCATTTTATTTGTATTTTGTGTGTTGGCTGCTTTAAGTGACCTTATTTTTGCATTATTTTTTGCTAACAAAAATTGTGTGTGATGATTAAACTTTAAGTTTAAATTAAAAAAAAAAATTTGCCAATGACTTAGACGAAGTCGTACAGGCATCGACAAATACAGGTCTACAGAGGTGGTGATAGATTGATAGAGATGATTGACATTAAAGCAGGGGGAGTAGCGGGGAATCCTCTAATCAATTTGATACCTATCTCGTTGTAGTTGTGGAATGTAAATGTTGGACTCTATTGCGAATTATCCAATAGTGATGATGGCTGGGAGGACCAATTTCACAGTTGGTTTCTACCAGAGAACTGAAAATTGGAACTTGTAATTTGGATCATATAATTTCACAGTCATGTGAAATTATGTGCAATCAAATTGATCGTGCAGAAATTACAAGTGGCGATAAATAAAGGATGAGAATTAGAATCAGAGTCAATTCAAAGGAGATATATTCAGGCAACGAGTTGTGCTTACCAGTTGAGATCTGATTTGTAAGTGATTTTTTCTTATTACAAAACTTTCGACAGTAGTTAGTTTCATATGTTACAATTCAGAATTCAGTTACATTTAGTACACATACTTTCACTCAGTGGAGTTATGTAACACTTCAGGGGCAAAATTTTGACTTCATTCACAATAATATTCTTACAAAAGTACATTTTAATGTACAAAATGGTAAATTCAAATATGTATATAATCTTAAAATTATGGCTAAAATATTGAAGGAAGGAACAGGCTCAAGTGGTATATTTATCAATCACTGACGTAGTTTATAGAACATCTGTCCAGTCGAAACTAACAATTTGACGATGTTTTGCCGATATTAGACCAAGTTGTAAAGGTACCGATAACGATGGATGCATTGGATGTCCAAACAAATTTCTAGCTCAAGTCGTATATTGATATACTCTATATTACCTCTGCCCAGTCGAAAACAACCATTTTCCGAAGTCTTGCCGATGTTAGACAAAGTCGTACAGGCGTTTTTAGTGATGGATGCACTGGATGCCCAAAGAAAATTAACAGGCTCAAGCAGTATATTTATCAGCCATTGATATAGTTTCATTAATATGGTACTCCTAATCATAAAACCAGTATTCCGAATCAATTTAACAGCAATTAAGTAAAATCACGGTAATTTTTGCAATACTTGATGGTTAATCAAAAAATGAATCCTAAAAAAATATTATAATTTAATATTATAATTTATTAAAACTTTAATATTATTTCAATAACTTCTAATATTTAATTCATATTACTCATTTACATAGAAAGTATTTATTCAAATCTATTCAATGTTTCATTTAGTAGTTTTTGTATGTTAATACAAATCGATTGATTTCGTGTCTATTGAAATAAAGCTTTGTTGTCTGCTGTTTGGTTATGTGTAAATTTTTGTTCACTATTTTTAGTTTTGTCTGATTGCATGTTCGTTTTTGTCATTATTTCAATGTGGGATTGTTCGATAATCACCTCCATAGAAATAACGCTGATGCAAAGAAATGAAAATTTTATTATCAAACAGTTTTTCATATAATTAAGCTAACACAATCAACTCAGAAATTTCAGTCTGGTGAACTGACTAGCAGATGATTTCATACAGTGTCTTTTTCATATTACAATGCTGACTTTTAAACTTAAAACTTATCTTGAAATTTGAAGCTATGCAAATATATTTTTCATCATTATGATTTATTATGATTTTCTCAGGGAAAATTCTCTTACGTTAAGTTCTAACGTCATAGTATATTCGGTAAAAGATTTGCAAACTGATGAAATGAAATTGTAATACAAAAAGGCTCAATTCTAAATTATCGTATATTTTTTCCTCCGATTTCAGTGTTGCAAAACCAAAACAAAAAAGTTGGCAACGCCAAGGCATTGTACAAATAATAATATAGCAGCCAGCTTAATAAAGAAAGCATTGATTACTGATAAATTGACCAATTTGTATAGTAGACAAACAGAGTGGATTTTCATTCACAGAACTAAGTCTACAAATGCTTGATATGTGCTAAATTATGCAAAATTATAAATTATAATTAATGCAATTTAATTAAAGGTACTAACCTGAATGAAGACATTTTTTAAATTAGATAATTTGCATATTTTTTTCAAAATTTTCCATTCATTGCAAAGCATCATAATAGACAGAAATATAGACTAATGACTAGTGCCTATCAATTATATGATAGACTGGATGTCAGTAAATCGTCAATTAATATGGGCGGTATAACAATGCAGTCCATTTCATTTCCCAGACCTAACATTATTAAATACTTCAAAAAAAAAAAAAAGAAAAAAAAACAGATTTTAATCCATGAGAAAGCTTAATATTGAATGGCACAATAAATGAATATGTTTGGAATCCACAGTGTGCGAGTGTTGACTTAGTTTGTAATTTACATCAATGAAATTGGTTTTGTTTTATTATACATATTTACTCCAGAGAGTGAAGGTGAGGTAAGGATACGGACAAAAATAATATACAGAAGGGAGCGTTTGAATTACCAGTTATATTTAAACTATAATAAATGTAATAAATATATTAAAAAATGTCTCAATATTTTGCAGATCGTTTTCTGGAACATGCAATACAAAGTGACAGATTTTCTGAAACTCAATTAGCTCCTGCAACTAAACATTTGTAGGCTGCAGTAACCTAAATTTTGTCATGCTTTTCAGAATTTGGAAAACATAAATCGATTAACCGTATTTCTTCCTGTACCTTCCGTATGAATGGCCAATTCAACCCATATGTTACATTCTTCATATGTAATAGCTGGACTAAATCTAGTCAAATATTGTACACATCGAGCATGCGCCAAAGTACAGTCTCCGAAAGAAAATGCAGATGTTTTCTAGTATGTCAAATAAAAATTACCCAATTTTCCGAAATTCAATCTTTCTTATGTGATTTATTTGTGTTGGTTTACAATTCTTTAAAAAGCATGGGGAAAATTAAATAGGTAATCACGTCCCTGCTGACGCTTTCCATGCAGATGACTCTTAGCTTTATATATGTTGAACGTAGTTAATCCTTTCCATGATTGAATTGAATTTTTGGAAAATTAAATGGTAATGGTAAAATTAATGGTAATAATTTGGTAATGCATTTATAACATTTCATGAACATTTTGCCCAATCCCAAGTAAATAGACGTCAGCATCTAAACTTAGTACCTTCAAGATGTAGACTTGAGCTGACAAAGCAAAAAGTAGGCTACGCTGGGCCTCATGTATTTAATGAATTACCACATGATCTTAGGCAAATTGCCAGAATATCAGAATTTAAATTGAAAATTAAATTATATTTACTTGAAAGAATTGAAACACTTCTATAATTTATTTTGTTCTCTAAAATATTATATTATGATTTCTAATCTATTCAAAATTACATATATTTATATATATTTTTTTTTATTACAACTATTATGTTATTAATTGATATATATATTTTTCTTCTTCAGATTTTAAAATGTTAACTTGAATATTATTAATTTTGCCAACTGGTCTCTATTAAAGCCTATGAGGCGCAGAGACATTATAAACACTGTTAATGATAATTGTATAAAGAAAATAATAATAATAAAAAAAATGAATTTTATAAAGTAAAGTAAATTATGAATTATAAGTTATGAATTGAATTGAATTGCTTTAATATATTGTATTGTTTCGAATTAAAATTGCATTATATCAAATTACACTGAATTAAGTTAAATTACATGGAATTGCTTGTATCAAACAATTTGTAAATATTGTAAATTGCAAAAATTAACTATTTATTTGCTTGTGTAAGAGCCTCTTTAAACAACCATGCAACTATAAAAACTCCTATTTTGTAACGCCCATATGGCAACCCAGCGGGGCACTGGAGTTCTTCTGGTTAAAATCAGCGAGATACTTGTCCCCTTTTTTTGCCATCCACAAATCGGACCACTTCGCCAGCCGCTCTCAACATTCGAAGAAAACCTGAAATAATGTAAGTTAAACGTTATTTATTCTTCTTCTCCAATACGAAACTTCCTCGTGAGTATACACATCCTACTAAGAACTTAGGTGCTTCCACAAAACCTCCAATTTCTCCCGAGGAATCTAAATTTCAAATTAAATCTTTAGACAAAATCTAACAGATTTACACTCTAGCAATTGCATTTTAATATACTTCAACCGATTGTTCTGAATTTAATTGCATTTGACGCAAAACATGTGTTTGATGAATTCAGTTCTGAGTATGAGAATGCATTCTTCTGTTATCTCACATACAAATGGACTAAATTATTGGAATTTAATGTTTCCCCTGTAAACTCTAATTCGTAGATTGCGGTATTTGTCGAATATATTGTATTAGAACGCGTTGTTAAATTAAAAACGAAAAATCAACGGTGTCACCACGCCCTCTCTGGCAACTTCCATAAAAAATATTTTATTTATCGCATATATTCCTGGATTCATAACTTTTATTGAATTGCATTAAATTCAGCATAGCATAGCGCGCATTAGGCGTTTAGTAGATTTATTTCTGTCAAAAAAATGGATAATATTGCTTGGTCCTTAAAGCACCACTCATCAAAATTTGATGGTTTGGAAAAATCAATGGTCCTTCTATAATTTCTAAGCGTAGCTCTTCAGAAAGTTTTTATTTTAATTTTTTTATTATGCTTTTATTACAGATTATATTTTAGTAAGAATTTAGCTACTTATCAAGGCTTTAGGTAAACATGTATAAAGGGTGGTGCATAAGTAACGTTAACGACGTCTATATTGAATGCGTTCTTGTGCATCACTTGGTTTTAACTCGTGAACCAATTCCATCTTACATGGGAAAATATGTATCATATGTAAAATTTTTTGTAAAGACCACCTAGACATCTCTAACCGCTGAGAACATCGTCTGGTGGAAGTTTCTTGGTTTTTCTCAATACTTGCTTGCATTCGAGCAATGGTCACTTCATTTCGAACTGCACGAGGTCTTCCAGCGCGCGGAAGATCACAGACAGCCCCTTGTTGCCCAAAACGTTGAACCAAATCGGTAAATTGTTTGAGCGCTAGAAGCATTTCGAACATAAAAGAAATTTCGGTAGGATCTGAATAATCGAATGCTGACTTTCAAAGTAAAATTGAACAACTTTGGATCTTTGTTCTGTGCTGATCCTTTCCATCATAAATTTCTCAAGTATTATTAAGTTAATTCTGTAAAGAGACGAAAAAAAAGACTTAAACAAAAAATGTATTCACTGATCAAATCTTAGCGTTACTTATGCGCCACTCTATACAAGTCAGTTCCATCTGCATCGACTATGACAATGTGAGACCGACTAACTATAATTTAGTAGAAGTTCCATTTGTTCTTTACAAACTTACAAAATTTGGTTAACAATAGTCATGCATCCCTCGTATACGGGGAGTTTCAGGCCTTTATATCCTCTTAAAATCAATGTCAATTACATATTGTTGTTCCATACATTATGTGATTATTTAATCGATATTTGCCGATAGAATGATAGGATAGTCGAATTGGAATTTGTAAAACATGACATTGTGCCTGTTAGCCTTTAGGCGAAAAAGCAAAATTTTAGAAAATAACATTTGGTAATTTTCACACGCCGTCGGCATCAGGCTTTGCTAACAACAATAAGTATATTAAATGAGCCTTTGCTGTTTTACGTACGAGTAAATAATTTTACTATTTAAGAAGGGATAAAAGCGAATCTCCTGAATGGTTCATAAAGCAAGTTAATGGATAAATCCATGGCGCAAACAGAATTGATATTAAAGGAAAGTTTCTCACATATAGAGTACAGGAATTTCAGTCAAATTAAATGACTTAAACGCTTCTCTAATTTACATCATTTTATTGGAATTCAGTAGCAATTTTAGTATTTTTATTACATTCTATGTTACGAAATTTATTTTCATATTCTATTCTGTGCTGAACAACTTTAAGCTCTTATCCTGTAATTATGCGTTACCAACTTAACCACCGCCAAAGAGTAAAATATTGGCAACCGGCTTTTCCAAAGCTGGAGTATAGATTGTTTTGATAAGGTCTGTTCTTAGGACTAACTGAATTTTATTTTCTTATATTTTATCCCACTTATTTTGAGAAATCTTACCCCATTTATTTTTACAGAATTTTTATATACATACTAAGCATCAGCCACATGAAAAGAAACGAACTGTAGACGAGTTTATTTTCAATCGTTAAGTTTTTGATATGCTCGACCATGTCGATATCGATATATTCCTCATGATTCGAAGATTCCTAGTGGATAAAGCCACTTGTGTCACAACCCAGGATTTGGCACTGTATAGCAAAATATGTGGTGCTGGTTGAAGATTAAGTTCTTTTGTTCACACATTTTTCGGCAGTTATGGTGGTACCAAATAAATCAAAAAAAAAAAAAAAAAATAGAAACTCCTTTAATTTTTTTTAAACCAGTCTTACTTGTAATCCAACTTAATGAAAGTTACAAATATAAATCGAATTTCTATGGAAAAAAAACTGTCAAAGGCTATCGCATCCCAATTAGCTCAAATGCTACAGCAATATTTTAACCAGAAATTATCAAAATTGGGAGAAACTGGACACACAAACACAAAAAAACCCCGCTCATACAAGGAATAAATCCTCTTCTAAGAAATAGATATTTTCTTTTTTGAATTTTTATAACATTTTGCAACTTATTGGTTGCTGGTTTGGTAATTGATATACGCAAAAATGATCGACTTTAATTAAAATGTTGAATTCAAAATGTTGAATTGGATATAGGATGACACCAAAAGCAGTAATTCTCTCTGACATTTTTATCAAAAACGCGTACATATGGGCCGTACAGTGCTCTCAAAAGTGGTCAAGATATGATGTCTCGCTTCTTCCATTGAAGGAAAGAAAGAAAAAGTGAAGAAAATGGTAACTGAAAATCATTTTTTATAAGTTTAAGGAAGATAGTCACGACACAAACACATGCGTATAATTTTGCCCATTTGTTTGGGTATAAAACTTTTGGTTGCTTCATAGCTTCCGAAAACTCATGTCAGAATAAGTTAATTTTGACCCCAATGCATTATAACTGGTGATGAGATAGATATAGGTTTGCGAGTTTAACATTCAAATCAATCAATAAGCCTCGAAATGATACATTCGAACAAAGAAAAAAACAAAACAAAAAACAAAAACAAAAAGCAAAAAAATCAAATTAAAATTTAAAGAAATTTTGAACGTTTCCTTAGATTATCGCATAGTTGTGCATATGGAATTTCTGTCAAAAGATCAGACGGTAAATAAAAAATACTATCTGGGCTGCATACGGCATTTGAGACAGTAAGTTTACCGAAAAAGTCCTGATTTATGGGAAAAAAATTCATGGATTTTGCACCACGATAAGGTCCCATCTCACAAGAAAATCATTGTGAACGAACTTCTGGTCAAAACTCAAACAAAAAAACTCATCGAATAACTACCGTATTCAGTTGATGTGGTGTCCGCTAACTTTTCTCTTTTTCTAGAATTCTGCCTAGCAGTTCGAAACACCCGTCTTCAGTCCATAGAAGACTGGAGGCGAGTACTTTCCGGAATGTGCGCTTGGACAGTGTTTAAAGATTGGATTATTCGTTAGCTTAAATATATTAATTAGGAAACTGGCATAATTTGAAGGCGAAAGAGTACATTTGAATAAATAATGAACATTGTGTGTTTATTGATTTATTTCCTGTACTTGTTTGATATAAAGTATTTTATTTGATTTAAATGGGATTGACATAATAAATTCGTCCGAACGGCTCCATCTAATATAATATAATAATAATATAAATAATATATTAATATATAGGTATAAAAATTTGTAAGTTTGTCATATCGATACTATTCAAAACATTTTCTTTGCAAAAGTTAAATTACGATGTATTGGAACTTTCTTTTCAGACTGAGAAGGATGGCCAAAGAAAATTATCTACTGATTCTTAATCACACCAGTATAGAAGGCTACATTCTTGAGGAGAGTGTACATATCTTAAGTGCTACTGCAAATATGGGCGGGATTGGACAA
>JAHXMU010000419.1:403157-451259 GCA_019455685.1 Philornis downsi
GTATTTGAACAAAATTTGGTGCGTAGGTTTGGTGTACATATCTTAAGAGCTACTGCAAATATGGGCGGGATTGGACAATGGGGAGTGGTACCTCCTATACAAACCACAAATTAAAAAGCAATTATTTCTGCTCCTGCTAACGGTATTTAAACAGAATTTTGTATTTCGGTTGAGTGAACATATTTTAAGTTCTCCTGCAAATATAGGCGTTTCTTATTATAATAGACGGATTGGCATGAAACATTTCCAATAAAAATAAAATTTTAAGGCAAAGCAACGTTTCCCGGGTCGGCTAGTATTAATTTTAAGAATAAAGTACGGAGTAGTACTTAGAAATCGCATTTACCGAATTGATGCTCTATATGGCTGCATTTCTATGAAAAATTTAGAAAAGATTAAGAAATTGGTTCGACTTTAAATTTCGATAGCCAATTTACCAACATATTTACATATTTGTAAATTTAATATATTTTCTCTTCGCATTCAACAGTTGCTCCTATTTAAAACCCATGACTCCAATTAATGTTACCCATCAATCACCCGAAATCTATTAGAATAAAGGACGCTGAACATCTAAACATCGTATACTATTAATGGTACAAAGCTAATTGATGTCTTTGTACATTTCCTTTTGTTCTACAATATCAGAGAAATTCAACCAAATTCTTTATTATTTGTTAGCAAAGAAAATGCCGCAGAAAAGCAACAGTGGTAGCTAAAAGTACTTAACATTTTAACAATTAATTAAAGGTTCATTTCTCTCCCCGATTTCATTTATGTTTAACCCTTTTGAAGTTTTAACGCCATAACCAAAGGCTTTTTGTCTATTCCCGCCATTATCTTGGTAATGATGTGTTAAAATAAAAACCTGAAAAGTAGACAAGAAAGAAAAAAAAAAATAAATAAAAAAAAAAAAAAAAGACGATGAGGTTTAATAATAAAAGAAGAGGAAAGCATCATGATCCCTTTATTATTTTTCCATTAAATTGTTTTCAAATTTTTCATATGTTAGACATACAGTTGGACGCGCGGTACTTACGGCGAAACTAAATGAAAAGACGGACAAATGACTGGTCTTTTGGCCGGGCCGAAGTGGTGGAAACAAAGCAAAATCTCTTTTTACTCACACTCCGTGAATCCATTCGTTGAAGGTAATAGATACCCAGCGGTCATTACTTCCAACCAATCCGCCACAAAGGAATGCAGCGCTGTGATTCGAGTACGAGTATGTGGCATGATTGCCTCATTTATCTTGTAAGTATTTCTCGTTTCAATTTTTGTTTTACTTTTTTTTTGTTTTTCTCGAAAGAAACCTTAGATTTTTTGGCGTTACCTTCTATCAATCTCGGATTGATGATGGTGGAAGGAGAAGGGATGGTGTTGGACATGGTGTGAAAGTAGTGTCCATAATATAACACAACAAGTATATTGAAATTTGCTTTTTAGTATTAGGTACTTTTCGATACCCAAGAAAGTGAGAAGAGAAACAAACTGCTTCATCATGTTCACATAATCTTAGTTAACTGGAAAAAATTACACTGTAACCATTTTCCGAAATTCAAAACGGCGCGTATAAATTAATTGTAATAAATTAGTTGACAAAAGGGGATTTTAGTTAAAGTTGATTGGTTGGTGGTGTGATAGGACCAACTGATAGTAATAACTGGAAAACTACTTACCGTCATGGCAGATCTGCCGGTCTGCATATGTAAATACGGCATCTTTTTTCATATCAATCTTTTCTAAGGGGGAAGTGTTTGTACTGAAGAGAATAAAATAACGCCAATTTTGCTATACACATATGATCAAACTAATATACAGGGTGGCGCAATAGAACGTGCATATTTAAAAAATAGATTAAAAAATAAATACAAAAGGTATGGTTAAAATAAATCTAAGGCATTGTAGAGTAATAAATGGAGTTTATTTTTTAAAAATAACATCATCTAAATGGTGACCCTCTCTACGACGGCACTCCTCTAACCGCAAACGAAAATTATTGAAAACTTTCTTCAGTAATACTGGTGTAATGCCTGCCATTTCACCACGGATATTCTCCTTGAGCTGAGCGATGTTTCTTGGATTATTACTGTAGACTTTGTGTTTGAGGTATCACCACAAAAAAAAGTCAAGAGGCGTCAAGTCTGGACTACGTGGGGGCCACGGGATATCACCTCTTTTCGAAATCAGTCTGCCAGGGAACATCTGCTTCACCACCGCCATGGAGTCATTTGATGTGTGACAGGTAGCTCCATCTTGTTGTAACCAAGTTCTGCAATTCACTATTCTTGAACTTTCAATTTCTGGAGCCAAAAATCCGTCCAACATCTCAACACAGCGTTCCGTATTAACCGTGACGTTTTGGCACCGCGCATTTTCGAAGAAAAAAGGACCAATTGTTCCTCTGCCAGAGATTCTTGCCCATACTGTCACTTCAGGACTATGCAATGGTTTCTGGTGTTTGATTTTGGGATTTTCACTGTTTCAATAACGAGAATTTTGACGGTTTACGAACCCATTTATAAGGAAATGAGCCTCGTCAGAGAAAAGGATATTGTCAAAATTAGAAAATCGATTAAGCATTTCATTAGCAAATGCGAGCCTTGCTATGAAGTCAAACTCTTTCAATTCTTGTGTTAATTGCAGCTTATATGGATGCAGTTTAAGATCCAATGTTAAAATTCGTTGCAAACTTCGTCGCGATAATTGTAAGACAGACGATCTCTTGCGAGTCGACATTTGTGGATTTCCTCGTACTGACTCCATAACTCTCTCAACATTGTCTTCGGTCCTAGATGTTCTTGGGCGACCATTTGCTTGTGGTTTAAATGTTGAACCGGTCTCTTCAAAACGCTTTACCCATATTTTAATTAAATTAGCACTCGGAGCTGCACTAATTCACCGTAGTCCATATTCAGCATAATATAGTCGCCTAGTAGCAATATATGAACGAGAGTTTTCGTAAAATGCGCGCACGCAAAATGCGCGACGCTTCCCGTCGAAGTGGTTCATAGCGACTAAAACTCCATGAGCCCGCCAACCCAACGATGTAGGCGCACCTCGCCCGCGCCTTTTCTACCCCGCAAAAAAAGATGATGCAATACGCACGTTCTATTGCGCCACCCTGTATATTTTGTTTTAGAAAAAAGAAAGAAGGAAAAAAGAAATACTAATTTCTTTTGCTATAACATTAGAAACAAAATAAATACTAAAATAATAACAAAAAAACAAAAATTAAATTCAGTGTTTTTCAAAAAGTAAGAAATTAATCAAAAAACATTGCACAAAATAATAAGTATATTTAGTTAAAATAAGAAAAAAAGTAAAAACACCAGTATATCTACATTTATTTTCAATTCACTGGTGTTTCATGCTAAGTTTTTTGAATAAAATTCCATAACTGATCCTTATTTTTAAGAACCTTCTTTCAATTCTTTGTTTCAACTCTCCCCAACTACATTACAACTACTACATGGACATAGGCTAGTTTTTTTGCATAGATTTTATTAGAAATAATAGCAGCTGTGATATTTTGATACAAAAACTCTACACGAAACATATTTTGAGGCCGCAAACACCTTAAAATGTTTTAAGAAAACTTTTAGGAGGCAACGTTTGTAAGAAAATGCTTTGTTTCTAATAGAGAATATACACAATTTCAAATAATACGTCTGTACTGGAAAGTCCAATGCCGCTATGAATTGTCCGACCCGACTTTATATTCGTTAGATGTACGAGACTCCTTCTATGTCTTATTTTGCATAATCTCCAACGTATTTCTCCAAATCTAATTCTTTGTATTGCAATTACGTGCATAATGTGGCATTTCTGTCTCACATTTCTTTTCCTAGATTGCATTTCAGCGTCGTCTACGACTTGTCCTCTTTGTATCAGGTTGGCAAAATAAATTAAGTATATTTCCATTATCAGATATCAAGTGTGATTCTCTAAACGACTCCTTGTACGTTCTATCTCTCCTTGCACTAATGTTGTGATCCTATTTGTCTTAATCTACCGCCAGTCGCATATTTAGTATATATCTGATACTTTGACTCTAACGTCTACCTTTTCCACACATCTTTCATTTTTCTACACCACAGCGGCGCATTTGTTAACAACTCTTTCATATGCCCGATCCCACGTCTTTATAATGTTTGCTGTTTTTTTTTCCTATTTTTTCGCTTTTGGTTAGAAATAATAAAGATGGAAGAGCCAACGAGATATGGAGGGAAAATATGATATTAACATGGTTTTTGAGTTCTCTGTTGAAATTATCAAAATTCCGTGCCACTTGCATCACACGTACTCAGTATGGTACGATGTTGCAGGATTCGTAAAGATTAGGTAGGTCAGCCAGCCATGCAGCCAGCCAGTCAACAGCAGCTTTTCCACTTTGTACGTCTGTCCATCCTAGAGTGGATGTTGTTGGCAGTGTCGTTAAAGCGTTGAATATTAGTTCCCTTGTTGCTTCTTAACACCACGTACACACAGAGGAATCTATTCGATTCCAAATGTTTTTTTTGCTCATACAGTTTGGACAGCACGTGCATATGTGTTCCATATCTAGATGTGTCGTAGGCTTTCGGTTGCAATCCTTTGGAGATGCACTGCAAGAGATATTTGGCAAATGTGTGGAGTGTTTGTTGTCTCAGTTGCAAGAATTCAAAGAGAATGAAAATATCACAACACGGACATCTTCGAGTTGGTTTTTATGGCTATGAAAATTTTTATTATGACCAAGAAATGATAATTATTAAATGATATAGGATGAAAAAAAAACAAGGACGAGAATTGGAAATAACTCACTTTTCTAGGTATAAAAATAATGCAGGATTTAATATCTTACAGAATTCTGCTTAACAAAATGAGAATATTATTTTTTTTTTTTTAAATAAACGGAAGATAGGAAATAGCATGGCTTAGTTAACAATTGGAAAATCTGAAAATATATACACTTTTGGAAATGAAAAGTTCAGTTCAGAAAAGTACAATTAAAATATCTTGGATATTTATAGCCTATTCTGTAAAGATCTTTATAATTTCGGACTCATACCAACAGGCCTAAAATCAACCATTTAATGCCTGTCCTGATATAAAGTTTATAATGTAGGTACAGATGAAAGTAGTATGCTAATATCTATCAAATTTAGACTATAATAATATTTAAGTTCATTCGAAAGTATTTATAATCGATTTGAAATTTGACACATAAATATTAGTCGCATTCGCATTCGATTTAATCCAACACTCGACGACTCTTATCAAGCCAGAAGCTGCAGGGTTTATTTATCCATTGAATGCTTCCTACAAAATTGCTCTCAAATATGCGCGACTTGCAAAGTTTTGAATATAAATGCAATAAATTACATCATCTGATTATACTAAAACGATGGCGTAATATTTGAAATTGTGCTCGAAAACTGTATGGAAATGCATTACATAGATTTTTGTGTAAAACTTATGCAAATGCAGCTGTAAAGCTTGGCATTTCCAGCCTTAAAATCCACTATATTTGCAACTATGGACAGATAATTTGCCAACAAAACGAAAATATAAGTCCAAAAAAATGTTCTCATCAATCGGCGGAACAGAAATTTCAGCCCGGTGAACTGACCTATATATAGCTAAAGCCGAAGTCCTACTGTGTTGATTTAAAAACGTGTAGAACGTCAGAAGGGCAGTGGTAAATTGTTCTAATGTTATTAACAAGTCTTGTGAATTAATGCTCTATGAGACAAGTACAATTATAACTCAGTGAATTTAGTTATAGGGTGGCGCATGAATTGTACTACAAACACAATGTCAATGTCAATAGGGACCGTTATTTAAAGATACCGAAGGAGTTTTTTACCTAGAACTGATAATGTAACTCTTTCAACTGCATTTGGTTGCAGCAAGATGGAGCAATTTCCCACATAGCCATACCGATTATGACGAAGCTCTAAAGTTCTCAAATAAGTTAATATCCAGAAACTCCACTTTCCGATGGCCTCTAAGGTTACCTGACCTGATTGCATCAGAATTTTTTATGGGGTGTTTGCTTGTTTTGTGGGTGTCAAGCAAGAGGTGTAAAAAAACGAAAAAAAGGAATGTGACTGAATCGAAGCAGTCCATTAAAGCAATATTTGAAGCGACCCCGCAATGAATAATTTTCTGATCAGGTGTCGCATATGCTTGAATGAGCTAATTAGTTATATAAAATAAATTAGTTCTTAGGTGCGCAACTAAGTTCCCGCTGCTTGTCAATAGATGGCACCAGCTGTAAGTGCTAGTCGATTCTGCCATAACCTAAACGTCGTGCGCCAAGCATAGGCGTATACCTATAGTAAACATACCGCCTTGACACAATAGTGATTTTCTTTTGATGTCATAGTCATTTGGTTGTGTGAATATGTCTGATTTTGTGCCAAATAATCGTTATATGCGGGAAGTATTGATTTTCTTCTTTCCACTGGATAAAAGAGAGGAGAGTATTTCTGTAAAGCCCATTATTTATTTGGGGGCTAGTCAGAATGTCACCTGTGGGTGTCATAATTGGAGCAAGTTGGACGAAAAAATTATTTTTTTTCCTGAGCAATGCTTGTATTAATATTAGTAAGGTGATATTTTATAGATAGGTGAAGGACCCTCTGTAATTTTTGTTCAATTGCAAGGAAACGCCTAAGTATTGGATATGATTATTGAATAAATAAAAAAATTTATATATATTTATTTTGCCTGAAGCAATAGGGAAGTAGATATAATATAAACAAGAAGGAATCATTTTTGTCACACCAGCTAATGGGATGATACATCGTCCTCGGAACTGTGGGCGGCAGTCTATGGTGATAGGTATATTAACCTGCCTACGACAGGTCTTATAGTGCCCGTTCAATTTTGCACCTGACCATTTATTTGTGATGCAGGTTATATCTGTTTAGTCCTTCTGAGTGTTAAATTAAGAAATATAGGTGGTAGTGGTACTGGACACAAAAAGATGACAGTTTATCTGCTCATATATCCTCGTGAGCCTTGTGCAGATCGTAGTTATAATTTTTGTTTGTGCTTTTCCTGAATGAATCTATCATTCAGCTGGGAGTTATGAAATAATTAATAATATGCAATAATAGTTAAGGTTAATAGTGATAAGACTGCTTAGTTCTTATTGATTTAAAAGCTTTCCAGAAGCCCGAATTTCCAGTCGAAATTTTCCCACTTTCGTTAGCGAAGACTGCAATGATTAGTGCAAGTGGATATTGCGGTATTACGGCCACGTATTTCCATAAATGTTTCATTTCACAACAGTTGCACTTTGTCATTGATATTTGAAATATAATAATAAAAACATCCCATGATGTTTGTCACTTTTCATGAAATTATTTTTTATAAACTGTTTATCTGTACATCAAATCTGAATTCTTATTTTCAACATATTCTTCTGTACTCGTACACTTACTTCATATAGATGAATCATATAACTTCACTACAATTCCTTGAAATTTTCTTAACCAAATTTAAAATGTTTAAACAAAATTGTGACAACCTGTTTCCGTCACTGTTGGAACAATTAAAAATTGTCCATTTGTGTGCCTAACCAACAATATTCAGAGAATTGAAATCTTGAAGAGTTTATCTCGTTTCAAAATCATTTGTCTTTTTTTCTTTCGTCCGCTTTGAAAGTGTTTTTCTGGGCATAACCATGATTCCATTGTAATAATTTTGTTCTTTATCAAGATAATTAAAAAACGTTTAGAGTTAAGTAACCAATCCTTTTTCTTATTTGTTTTGTTCTATTCCGGGCCTGAACAAATGATAAGCAGAGGAGTGAAGGGAATCTTAAGTAACAAATCTAACAAATTTGGGTAATAAATCATTTTACTCAAGTGACATGAATGAAATCGATAAGGCTAACTAAGCAGCCCGTCATATACACATCATGGCTGTCCATGCTGATAGATGGACATGTAGATTCTCCACTACATGTGGCTGGAGTTTTGGCTGTGTCCCTACCCCGGCCAATGTTATACAAGAAACTTTTATACACACATTGCCAAGCCTATGCATCAGGCAGGGGTTCAGGCATGAACATAAATAGTAATAGCATTGGAGGCTCTTGTTATTTTGTAATGCATCTCATATGTTCCACTGGAGACATCTATAAATCACCTAACCAACCTAAAGTGAGGTAAACCAAAGACACCACAGAACTTTAAGTTCATTGGCCTTTAGACAGGTTGACAATTCTTGAAAAATTCTACCCAAAATATTTCACATCAGCTTCGAAAATCTTTGTCTACTCCTGTCTTCAATGTTTTACCGATAACAAGCATCAAAATCAACATTTTTGTATTTTATCTGTGTGGTTTTTTGCTTTTTGTGCACTGGCCAAGAACAAAAAAGGGCTTTTTTCGTATCATTATATTGAACTTCATCATAATCATCAGCATCTGTAGTTAAAGAGATACAACACGACGATGACGAGCATCGAACAACAGGGAAGAAAAAAGTTTAGCTACTTTGCATTGAAAGGTCATTGTGTATAATCTTAGGTTTGTGTTTCGTTTTCTTTTTTTCGGATTGTGAGCTCCCTTCGTATTTTGAATACCAAATTATCAATGATGTATTGAAATCCGCCAAGATACCAGGAGAGAACAAAACAATAAGTTGACAGAAAAACACTTGGTTTTATGCATTACACTTGTGACCAGTGTTGCCCTATTGAAAGGAATAACAATAATTTAAATGCAGTGTAGAGGTTGGCTACATTCAGATAGTAGATGAATATGAAGCTGATGATTCTTTGATAATAAAATAACACAAAGTCAAGGTCTTTCGTACTCTTGATATCGGATGTGACGATGATGAAGTGACGCCGTGAGACAACTGGAAGACCAAAAGTATCTTGTGAGGTGTGTTATCAACAACAAACCAAAAATTTTATTCAAAATTAAGCAGATTATCCTGACGTAGTCACGAGTCGCTTTAGCCGTCTTGACTCCATGCAGAGGAGGATACAAATTCAAATATCATCAGAAATCCTTTTTGCAGAAGGGTAAAGTGAACGGTTTCCATAGCATTAAACACGAGACTATATTTGTAAAGGTTAAAAGTGAACCTAAAACCATTCAAGTTATTCTCTGTTCTCAGCTTAGTACGGCTGTCACATCAATTGCCAAGTAGGAACTGCTTGAAAAATATATGTACATTGACCCATGTCCACTTGGAAATAACTTCAACTATCGAACTGCAGACTTCAGGAGCAATTATATTTGAGAACCACATTATTATCCTTGGATGTAATGTAATTGCATAAGATTTGAGGAAGATATGAAATCAACACACCGTATGTTGAATTCAAATATACTTTTAACCTTATATTATATTTTAAGAAAACAGCGGTCATCATATTGTTAGCTGGCAAGTCCATCTTGCCCTTATTCTTATATCGTTTCCATTGTCTCTTAGCTCAGTAGCAAAATGCATGTATCTGCAAATGTCACAGGAATTTGAACTAATGTCCTACTATTAGGTGACCGCTTATGCTATTCTTTGACACACATTACAACATGACTACTAATAAAAATTCTCATCGGTACATACTGGGAAACCTTCAATAAGCCGTTGAAAAGAAGCCATCAGATGTTCTCCTAATGAAGTTAACCTCATTTTGTGAATATGCTAATTAGAGAGCTATTGAATGGAAGACGAAAGTACAAGGTGAAGGTGAACTTTAATATTTTTCAAAAAATATTTATTTATTCATCAATTTCTTATTATCTTCTTTAAAGTAGTCTCCCTCAGATATAATACACTTGTGCTGGCGTTTTTTCCAATCCTTGAAACAGTTCAGATACGCAATCTTTGGTATGTCCTTGAACTTTTTCAGCGATGCCGTTTTTATCTCCTTAATCGTCGCAAAACGCCGTCCTTTCATGGTCTCTTTAATCTTGGGAATAGGGAAAAGTCGCAGGGGGCCAAATCTGGTGAATACGGTGGCAGAGGCATGACAATGGTGTTGTTTTTGGCCAAATAATCTCTCAAAAGCAAACACGAGTGAGCAGGTGCAGGTAATACTCCTTATTTACAGTACGACCTTGTTTTAAGAACTCCTGATGCACTACGCCATGGTAATTGAAGAAAACAGTGGGAAACATCATGACATGTGATTGAACTTGGCGTGCTTTTTTTGATTTTGGCTCTCCTGGACCATTGAGACGATTAGGCTTTGGTTTCGATGTCATAATCATGAACCCTTTTAAGCAAATCTGGATCATCGTTGACGTCATTCAACAATTCCTGAGCGATGCTCATGCGACGTTATTTTTGGTCAAAATTTAGCGATTTTGGAACGAACTTCGCCCACACACTTTTCATGCCCAAAATTTCCGAAAAGATTGCATGGCATGAGTTAACCGATATGCCGACATCCCCAGCAAATTCTCTAATTGTGATTCGACGATTCTTCATAAAAATTTTCTTCACTTTCTCCACATTTTCATCGGTTGTTGATGTGATGGGGTGACCAGAGCGAACGTCGTCATTCACATCTTCTCGACCTTCTGTGAAGAGCTTGTACCACTGCAAACCTTTTTTTTGACTCAGAGTACTCTCACCGAAAGCCACTGTCAACATTTCAAGTGTTTTTGAGCACTTAATTCCATTTTTTACACAAAAGTTGATGCAACTTCTTTGTCCATTTTTTTCGGCAGCAGAAAATCGCGAGCACGCAAAACATTTGTGTTATTTATGGCTCTCATAAATAAACTAAACATGCTATATGGATAAAACCGTCAACATATCTTCGAGACTTGAAAATTTACTTTTTTTGGAACACATCTCGTATACTACTATGCATTCTTGTATTAGGAATTACAATGAGTTTAAAGTATTCGATAGAAGACATTGCAGAATGCTTCCTATGGTAGAATGTCTTGCCGTTCCAGCTACCGGGATCTTCCGTTGTGTTGTGTTTATTGTCTGTTAGCAAACGCGGCAACCATCTGAAAATGAATTTCCTCATATTCAAGTGCTCACACAATACTTTTCTATTTCCTTCAAGTGATGTGAATACGATTTCAGCAATGCCGGACAACATCCTGTACAATTTCGTGGATGTCTGGGATAACGAGATCTTTCAATCCAAAAATAATTTATAGTTGGAATGGACTGTGCGGGCTGCCTGTAAATTCGGCTTTGTTTTTGTGTCTCATTTTGTTTTTATACCAAAATCGAGTGGGAGGTCTACCAAGACTGTCGAAGTGTCATTAGAATATACAGGTTAGCTGATGAATGTTGTTACCTGAACGTATTTCAAAGAAATTGTTTTTCTGCCAAGAATGTCTTTCAATCCTATGCGTGATTGCAACAAGATGCTGCAGCTGGCCACGTAGCATGGCCTGTTATAATATATATCGCAGCAAAAATCCCCAATTAAAATCAGATGTTGCATTGCCAAAAGGAAATTTAGGCAAAAAAACCAACAAATTTAGATGATTTATAACAATACATTCGAATGATAATTGAAGTGTGAAACAAGACGGAAACGATGGCTACAACGTTGCTCAAAAATGAAGATTATGCTGACAACCGTAGAATCCGATCACCGCAGTGTTCTGCAGTACCAGATTTTCCACTTGCCTGAACCATCGTCAAGGAATACTATTTGAGTGTTATGTAATTTGGCATCTCACTGCACAGGCTTCTTGCAGGTTTTCTACCAGAGATTCGACTAATATCTTTCCATGTCCAAAGTATTCGCCTGATTTAGCACAGTGTGATTTCCAGCTATTTTCAAAACTCAAAAAATTGCGCCAGAGACGCCGTTTTGATCAAAGAATTTGGAAAAACTTCAGTGTCGGTATATTTTACCCAAGGGTACAAAGATTTTTCGAAAAATTAAGATTGGCTTAACTTTTTAGACACCGCGTATACAATAATTTTCTGAAGCCTTTGTGAATTTGCTTCCAAAACTATACCAATTGTTTTTATGCTACCACATCGCCAATAGCTTCTAAAACTCTTGGCAACCCCAAGAATTCTCTTTTCAAAAAGAGACTGACACTCCATAACATCAAAACAAAACAAAAGGATACAACTAAAAATCATTTATTTCAGTGGCAACGTTCGAGTGTATATGCAAAGTATATTCGTCTCCGACTATATGTCATTCTGATGAAGAAAGTTGCATGCCAACCAAGCGGACAGTCAGGCAGCCTACCAGCCAACCTACCGGGCAAACCTAAATCAAGCCATGCATTGAACTAACCAAAAACCATCACAACAATCCAGTCATGAGACATCTCCATGTCCAAACTAAAGAGTGAGGAAAATATCACATGAATGATGAAATGCAATCGTTTTGAAAAGTGTCACTTGAGTTATGGTTTCATTGTTTCCTCTATTCCATGTTTTGCTGGCTGTACGGAGAATACGAAGTTCCATCTATAGTGGCATAGTGGAATATGTCTTGAAAAGAAAAATTATGGTTATATTGTTGTAGTTGCTTTTGTTTAGGTTTAATGGGAAATTTATAAGACAAAAATCATATAAGGTTAGCCAAGGCTATGGAGACCAATGCTATAGTTCGAAGTTGAACAGAAAAAGAACAAAGGGTAAATCAAGTAAAGGTCGAAAGAATTTGAAACTTTTCTCAAGTGATGGCAATCAATCATGCAGGAGGAAAATGACAAAACAAAAGTTTGTTGCGTGGAGAAATGCTAAAAACTTGAGCATGTGAATAGAGCTCAAGTACAGCGTAGTCATTTCACATAATCAATAACATAGTTAGGAGGGACAGTGAGGACGCATGTCGTAGGCTATCGAGAGATTTGGAATTGTGAGTTATTGGGGTGTTTAGGAATGGATTTGTCTTATTTGTTTATACTCAGTACTTCAAAAGCAATGTATATGTAGTAAGATACAAAATGAGCTACAAAATGAGCGAGCACAATGACTAGTTGCTCTAGTCTATACTGGGATATTTTTCTACTCTTCCGCAAGTATATCAATTTAAGTTTCATTTGCTTCCCGAATTAGCAAACTTTCAGATATTCTAGAAAGTTTAATATGTTGTACGCATACAGCTGTGCTCAAAACAACTTCTATTATGTAGAAAGGTCCAAAGTTAAGCCGGTACAATAAGCTTCGACTGGGCCTAAGTTTATGTAGGGTAGTCGTGTCCAAAACGGCTCCTTCTTATACATCGAATCATCTTATTTTGACAATGGAAAACCTATATGTATGCCACTATTGAATAACTACGACCAGAAGTTGGGCGATTGCTTACAAATTCATATAATTAATAGGGTTTCTTCTCAGGCCTCTCCAATATCTAACAAATTTGCTGTCAAGTAACAAATAAATAGTAAAAATATTAAGAAAAATCTAGGAAACTTCATTTTTCAAAAGTTGTATCTATACTTTTAGTAGCAAGTGTTTTCCTTGCTTACCAATTCGTTCCTATTGTGAGACACAACATCATGGCCAATATGCAGGCTTAGGGCTAGGTAAGTTGGCTTGCCAAAATATGTTATCTTCTCATACGTTGCGTATTGACTTGGCCCATGTTTTCGTTGAAAAATAATATTTTTCAGTCTTCCATTTACCATGCTCACAGTTGTTGCTTTTGCATAAAAAGGCTATAATCAGACGTGTCTGTTTCCAGTACCTGTACACTGCCACTATAGGGTGTGATAAAAAAAACCGGTTTTTTGTGTTCGATTTTCGCATTTTTTTATGTTGGTACACATGCCTGTTATATATGTTGACAATATCAGCTATTTTGGATTGTCAATTTGTTTTTGACAGATAAAAAGGTTAGTCGTGGTTTGATGTGCTCTTCAATTTTTTATTATACGAAAAAAATGGATCAAAGAAACTGTATAAAGTTTTGTGCAAAAAATGAAATTAAATGTGCAGGAACATTTGAAATGTTGACTGTGGCGTTTGGCGTGTCTACTATGAGCAGAACACAAGTTCAATTGTGGTTTAACCGGTTTAAGGAAGGCCGAGAAGATGTCAATGTCGATGCTCGTCCTGGCCGCCCAAGCATGTCAACAACCGATGAAAACATTGAAGCAGTGAAGAAAATGATTTTAGATAATCATCTACTCACTCTTACAGAAGTTGCTGAAGATGTTGGCATATCGCTCGGCTCATTCCAAGCAAATTTTATGGATGTTTTAGGCATGAAACGTGCGGCAGCAAAGATTATTTCAAAATTGCTAAATTTTGGGCAAAAACAACGTCGAATGGACATCGCTCAGGAGCTGTTGAACGTCGCCAACGACGATCCAGATTTCCTTAAAAAGGTCATAACTGGTGATGAATCATAGGTGTATGGCTACGACATTGAAACCAAAGCTCAATGATCCCAATGGAAGCATCCAGAAGAGCCAAGACCTGAAAAAGCACGTCAAGTTCGGTCAAATGTGAACGTTTTGCTCACTGTTTTCTTCGATTGCAATAGCGTGGTGCATCATGAATTCTTGCCACAAGGTCGTACCGTCAATAAGGAATACTGCCTTGAAGTTATGCGCCGTTTGCGCGAAACAATTCGTCAGAAACGCACAGAATTGTGGAAAGACCAATCATGGATTTTGCACTATGATATCGCGCCAGCTCACACATCGATTCTTGTGCGTGAGTTTTTGGCCAAAAACAAAACCGCAATAATGCCTCAACCACTGTATTCACCGGACTTGGCCTCGCTGACTTCATCCTCTTCCCAAGACTGAAGACACCGATGAAAGGAAAGCGTTTTGCTGAGATTGAGGAGATAAAAGACAATTTGAAACAGGAGCTGTTGGCGATACCAAAAAGCGCGTTTTAGAAGTGCTTCGAGGATTAGAAGAAACGCTGGCACAAGCGTATTATATCTGAGGGGGACTACTTTAAAGGAAATAAAATAGGTATTGATGAATTAATAAATACTTTTTGAAAAAAATTGAAAATAACCGTTATTTTATTTTTTTTTTTTTTTTGATTACACGTACATAGCATTGAGCTAATAAGTAAGTGATAATTTTGGACAAAATATACTAAAAATTATCATTATTCAAAAGTTAGGTTATGTCCTTGGACTGTCAAGTTTTCCTTAGGAATCGTTTCTTTCAGCCCACGGCCTGTAATATAAAAAAAGGTGAACCGACCCATTGTCGGTTAAGTGATAGTGCCAGAAATGAAATATTATGTAGTTAAGTTTTCCCGAAGGAATCGATTCATTCAGCCTACGGCCTGTAATACAGAAGAAGGATAACCAACCCGTTGTCGGTTAAGTGTAAGTGCCAGAAATAAAATATTATGTACATTCGATATTGAATAAGAACATTTTTCCGATAAATTATGTCGATCAAAGTTTCAATTCGATTCCCTGGTTTAAGCAGAGCATACTAAAGTATTTTCTTAAATGTAAAAAGTAAAATTAAGCTTACGCGTAAGATTTTGTGTACTACTATGTCTAAAATCGAAGCTCAAAAGTAATTTTTCTTTTTACATGGTATCACTGTAGCAGGCGTTTTGCAAAGTTTCACATCATAAATGCTGTTAGTGTTTGAACTATACTTGATTTTGTGCAAAGTCTAAACTAATTTCAGCGATTTTTGTTTATGAAATAGATTTTTTTGCTGTGGAAATATTTTGAATGTTACAGATCTTCGGTGAATGAACTTCGTCCTTAAGGAATGTTTACTTGTGGCAAATACAGTTCAAAGAAAACAGAGAGAGAGAGAGAGAGAGAGAGAAAGAGAGGTTAATAGGAAGAGCATCTAGAATGACCATAAGTTTCTACCGTTGACAACTTGGCTATCAACGATTCAGTGAGTTATATTTTAAAGTTATATTTTAAAGGTATTTTGACTCTCATAAACTTCAAATCTCGAATAGTACCAAAATACTAATTTTTACGAAAAACATTGTAGCGTTAAAATCGGTGTGGAGATGATTTCTGTTTACCACCACTTTATAAAATGTGTCATTGCTTCGGGACGAGACATCAATCTATACTTGAGGTCCGAAATCTATCGAAAAAATAAGCGAGGCGAAGAAAGACCGAAAAAATCGAACCAAAGCAGCTCAAAAATTGAGCTTATGCTGACAGCTTTCTTCGATTATTTCGGTATTGTGCATTATAAGCTTCCCCCGCCGGACCAAACTGTCAAATAAGGAATGTAATTTATTTACGAAAAGAGTCCGGATTTATGGGGATATAATGTGCCATTTACACATCAAATGCAGTGTGTTGGCTCTTCCTGAGTTTTCTCGTCAAAATTTCAACTAACTCTCTCTGCACTACCACCACCATATACGATTGATTTAGTTCACAGTATGTGTTGCTTTTTCTTTCCATTAATTTTCTTTATTGAATCTTTTTTTTTTTGAAATTTACAATGAGTATTCAAATCTTAATCCTACCTTAAACTAAAATTTCCTGCCATTGCCGAACTTTGTATCACCGGACCAAGTCTAGCGTGTCCTTTCTTGTGATTATTTCTAAACTCGAAACAAAGCTTCAGGAATACCGCTTTGACTCGATTGAAGCGATTCAACGTGAATCGCAGCATGCTTTAAGCGCCATATAAGAAGGTGGCTATTTTGCAAGCTCCGCAGATTGGAAAAACCTCTGGCAAAAGTGTTGTAATAAATTTGAACACAATAGTATGCTTCTATTGTGCCCATTGCAGTCGCAAACTACAAAATCAGCTCTGAACCGAACACAAAATATTCAATTGGTTTCCCTTATTTCTTTACATAGATTGACTGAATAGCAAGCAGTATTTGCTGGAAAAATTTGAATTATTTACAATTTTATTGAAATTCCCATTCACATTAACTTCCTGCATCAATGTGTGTGTATTTTCAAATTGATTATAATTAATATGTATAATCATAGGGACACGTCCACGTCATTAATCTTAATGTCGTTAATAATAATGTAACCGAAAATTGACAAAATAACAGTGTGCAGCCACGGCAATAGCTTACATAATTATACAACGTTGTTGCAACCGCTACATGGGGGTGCAGCCGTACAATGCATATGCAAATATTGCAAATGTGCATATGAAATTTAACAATCGGTATCACAGCAATTAAGGACTAAGTGTCTGTCTGACCGTTCAACTGTTTGTGTATCTTTCAACGTGTCCTTTGTAGCAATACCGGCTTGTCTAGAGTACATTTCCCTCCCTCTTCCTCTCCCTATGTAATCGCCAGGGGAAATTACTTACACTGTACGAGTATAAACGCGTTCCTAAACAAACATGTAAAGTGGACAAAATGTAAATCTGACATTTGCGACCTTTAAATAGTAAATTAAAGGTAAAGCAAAGCAGACAGTTACAGAAGCGTTTATTAACCACCATCTATGCGTGTTTTCGCCAAGTGGGCTGGATGATGGTTAAGAGTTCAGCGAAAACAGAAAAAAAAAACGAATTTTGTAGTATATCTGGAAAAGAACTAGGAAGAATGTCTTCGGATACAAATAGCAATAGGGAATAAGAAAACCGATTGCAATTTCACATACCCGCAGAATTTCCAAGATAGTTTTGTGTACTTTGCCATTAAGAAATTTAAGAATTTCATTTAAAGGAAAATCAATTGTTAAATAATAAATGTAAATTTAAGGGATGTTAACGAAATGTGCATGCATACAAACGGATGCTAAGACAGACAGAAGGACAATCAAAGGCCGCAGCCGGACTTTTAAAGTCGTGGTCTGAACGCTTGTCCACACAACAACAGTACAACAAATGGACAGACGGATACATACTCGTACACAGATGTACGCACATTTTTGCCTGGACAGACGGACATACACTTAAATTGCAAATATACCCAATTGTCTTGTAAAGTTGTGGCACTTCCCTCCCTAACATATAATTAAAATTGTTGTAGCTCTGTCTGTTCTTCGTTATATGTTATGTTAGTGGTATTTGTATGATTACAAGCACGCACACACACACAAGTCTACAAATTTACCAATTGCCTTCCTGGCTGCATAAAGACGTAATTCGACTCTGAAGTGGGTGTATCAAACGAGGAGGTGCACAATTGCAATTGCTAAGCAATAATTTTGAATTTAATTACAGTAATTCTCAATAGTGATGTTTTATCTTTTGCTGTTGATTTCTCCCCTCTGGTCCTGTTCACCAACCGATTCGTAGCTGCCGGTGTGTGAATATTTAATGAAGTTTTGTATTAATTTTGCAAATGTATTGGACGGTTGATTGTAGTGTTGTTATTGTTGTTCCTATTGTTGCCATCAAAAACTGAAATGCTTTTGAATTCATTATCGGTTTTAAGCTGAAAATTTAACACCCAAAAATGTTTAATCTTTTTAGCAACACTCCGTCATTCATTCATTCTATTCCGGTCATTGAAATCATGCACTTTTGGTTAAACATGCGTTCGCATATGTGGCTGATAAGAGATGAGGTTGCTGCGGAAATGTATGAAAAATGTAGGACATAACAGGTATATTTAGGAAGTAGCACTGCATAAATTACGAATTATTCCAACAGGTTATTCCTCATGCATGGATTAGAAATTGTTAAATCCATCCAAAAATTGATTTATGGGCTCCCAAAAATGATTATTTTGTGACCTCCATTTACTTTCCCAATATTTTAGTTATATTATTATGGCTGGCTATTCTCAGTAATGCGATGAAGAAAATAATGAGAAAAACGAGTTCAAATCGGCCTTATGGAAAATTCGATATCGAAAAAGTTTGCTCCACTCATTTCGTGAGCGTTGCCATGGGAGAGCGAATGAACTATTTGCCTCATTTGGATAGGCTGAGAAGTAAACTGGTCAACGTTGTTGGCCTGCTTAAGAGTGAGTGGGGGCTTAATAGACGAGCTGTACGTATCGTCAATCGGGGGCTGTTCGTTGCCATGGCAACTTACGCGTCCCCTGTGTGGTACTAATCGGTGAATTCTGCATTCGGATACCGCAAGATCCTCTCTTGTCAGAGAGTGGTGTTATTAGCCTATAAGCCAGTATGTCGAATGGCTTCGACTGAGGCCCTTCGGGTACTGATGGGTGCTGCCCCGCAGAATCTTGTTGTAGTCCGTCGTTCGACGGAATTCAAGGCCAGGAAAGGGTATGCACTGGCGGCAACGGACTGCCCCATTGAAGGGGGTAGAGAGCATGAGTAGGGCTGAGCTTAGGGGGTTCTTGGACGAATGTCCAGAACGGACGTGCTACATTTAGGTTTTCCCCAGGCGGTTGAAGTTCTATCTTATATCCCATAACTTCACCCCTCCTATTGTAGAGAGTGGGACAATATTTCTGAAAAAAATCACTTTTAAAGAAAATTTACAAAAACTAAACTGGGATGCGTCTCCGTTTCTATATATTACATAATGTAATGTGTAGATTTCGCAGAAGTTTGCTCAGTCAGCCCACGTTTAAATGTGTTGACTTCTCGCGCTTACTTCCAAACATATTATTGGGAATTATTGAACCTTCTAAATCATTGTTTTGTTCCCTTTTTGGGAAACTTTTAGCATATTTCAATCCGAAAACTCTAACATTGAAATAGATATTTTTATATAGATATTTTCATTCAAACGCTAAACAGTTTTAAGTTAATGAACTACTTAGAGAATTAATGGCTGATCATGGCTAATCATAAATTAGCGTGATTTGCATTTGGTGGAGCTAAAACAAATTTAAGCATAGAAGAACATATTGCTCCACAAATTCTGTATGACTCATATTTGGTGCAGTTAAAAATTGTTCCTAATTCAATAAAATGTATTGCGTTTGTGACCCACATGGTTTATTTTCAGTTACTGTGTTAAATGAAATGACAAATTCAGATTCCAGAATTTGCTTAGGTTTGGCTTAAGATTTTAATCCACTGCCTTAAAAACTAAATTTGGAAGTTTCCTTTTGGCAGGAGCTAGTTCAAAATGTGAAATGTTAACAATTTTTATTGTCGAAAAGAGTTTTCGTTTTGAGTATATCAGGATTTCATAATTGCTTAAGTAGGACTCAAATCAATGGGTCCAAAGAATGTTTAAAACATTTGGTGACTGTTTTTTAAAAGGCATCTTTAGTTTACGACAGGCCACTAATCATAGATCTACGAGTATTCATATCAGCCTGTATCTAATCAACAGTTGGTTGCATGTCCTTTTCACGTCGATCCAAATCTAACAAAATGTATACGCGAACAAAGCAATTCTAAGCAAATGACTGCATGTTTCTTCGATATTGCAGCAGCGTAAGTATAACAGCTGTTGAATACGGATCACCAAGAAAATCCGAGTTTTCGCATTTACACTCAGTAGTTCGAATATTGGACCATCCGCAGTGTATTTCTGATTCGGAAACTTCTTTACACTCAATGATTCAAAAACTTCTTTTTATTTCCTTCAATAAACATGAATTGATTGATCAACATTTTTCGATGTGGTTGGTGCGTTTTTAATGCATATTTTTGGGTTAGTCGTTCGGGGTGGAAAACAACTTTTATAGAAAAGGAAACTGATCTTTGGGGAAAATAGTTTTAAAAACTATAAAGCCTTTGTGAATGGTAAATACATGTTTTTTTTTTTTTTTTTTTTTTTTGTTTCTCTCATATCTTATTACCACTATTTTGTGTTGTAAACCTCTGTATGTTTAGCAAAAGAGATCGCTCTATCGCATCAAGAATTATAGCTTCATTAATTTGTTAATATTATACAATATGTCCAGAGGTGGTGATGGATTGATAGAGGTGATTCATATATTGGCAATGGGAGTAGCAGGAAATCCTCTATTCAATTTGGTACCTCTCTCGTTGTAGTTGTGGAATTAAAATATTGGACTGTATTGCGATTTATCCAATAGCGATGATGGCTAGGAGGACCAATTTCGCACTAAAATTGGAACTTGTAATTTGGATCATATAATTTCACAACTGTGTGTATTTACATGAGTCTCGCCGTGAGGCCTTATTCATGGTGTGCCAACACATTCTTTTCTTGGTTATAATTCTTTTCTTCTTGCGGCAACCAGCGCCCCTTTGGAGTACCCAAACTAATTCCGAAAGGATTAGTTGAACTACCTTTGAGATTAGAAGTAGGTCCCCTTGTAAAAACTTCCTCAAGGCCCGCTTCCTCTCTCGGCCAAAGTACCGTTGTAGTCACTTGGTATGAAGTGAGCTACCTCCAGGTTAGGAGTTGAGATAATCTAGGATAGACATGAACAGTGTTTTCCAAGCTTTTGCCTTCTTTCAGCAACGCAACCTGAAGCAACACAAAAAAACTGAAAACACATGTTCGGGCAACCACAGTTAGCACGATGCTCCCACAAGGGGTCCAACGCCATCGACCAGGAAGGAACAATGTTCCTCGGGCCCCTGGTCACCCGTGCTATTAGGAGAGAAGAGCCCTCTGGTCGGAGTTTCGCAGACAAGCTACTCCAGTTTTGCTTTATCAGACCTCGCATGGAACTGGTAATCCATTATCTACGCCGTAGATTCTACGGCATAGATTTTCAATGTCCGAGGAGAGAATATCAACATAGCAAATTAATGTCATGCTCCTCTAGTCTATTAACCATATCTCTCCACGAAGGAACTCCTTGATCGTACGACTATTAAAACGGAAAAGATAAATCTTCTGATATCCCCCGACGGCTTCTCTATGTCCGCTCCTGTTGCCAAGGTGTGTAATTGTCTTGTTAAACTATGACTCTCCCCTTTACTTGGTTTTCGAAAAACGAGTTCCAAGATCAGTTTGATGTTATATTATAGGTGGATTCCAAGACATAATCCACCTGTTCCTAGGGCGCCTGGCACAGGGCCACACTACTTTGTTTTTTTTACGCAAAGCACCATCCTTTGCCTGCTTTATTACAGTATTGGGTAGAGAGGCTTTGCGTTGTAGGGCGGTACAAAGCATCCTAAGAAACACCCGCTTACCCACCATATAATGTAACAGTCACATAATTTCACAGTCATGTGAAATTATATGCAATCAAATTGATCGTGAAGAAATTATAAAAGATTAGAATTAGAATTAGTGTCAATTCAAAGAAGGTTTATTCATGCAAGAGGTGGCTTACCAGTTGAGATTTGATTTATAAGTGATTTTTTATCATTACAGAACTTCCGACAACGGTTAATTTTATATGTTACAATTCAGAATTCAGTTAAATTTAGTATATAAAATCTCACTCAATAGATTTAACTAACCACTTCATGGGCAAAAATGATATCGACATTCACAATGATATCGACACAAAAATACCTTACAATGAACAAACAAACAATGTTTAATTCCAATATAAATTAAATGGTAAATTCAAACACATATAATCTCAAAACTACGGCTAAATTATTATAGTTTAGACTGTAAAATTGTGGATCAGAATGACGGGGGTTCACGTTTTCTCTCGTTACTACGTCATTTCAGACACTTGATTTCAGACACGAATTCCTTTTACGTAGTCCATTTCACAGAAGTGTATATCCTGTGCCTAATATGTATATTTTGATAATCATTTATTTCTATTACGATGCAAGGTAAAGCATCGATTACCCCTATTTACTTTTTAATTAAATAAATTATCCAACATTTATCCAATACTTCCCCAGCAGCCTCTCAACATTCATAGGTAGATAATGCATTACACACCGGCCGCCACAACATTAGTATTGGCATCAACGACATTGTAACAAAAGCCAAAGACAACTACATGACTGGACAGACATTCAATAGCTGCAAATGGTCAGACTGCAAGTAAGAACACGCAGACGGACAGATACCCGGATAACCGAACAAGAGTGCAGAGAGACAGGACATGTCATTTACACATTTGCTTAACAACATTTACAATGTTTTATGCAAATCTGCTTTCTGAATTTTGGTAGTGTTGTTACTTATTTGTATCTAAATCTGCAAGTCCGAGTACGTTTGTATGTATGAAAGCGTTGGTACTTGCAAAATTAATGAAGGGGTGTTACCTTTTAATTTTCCCCCATTTCTATTGTGTTTGCTTTTAATTCAACGAGATAATAATCATTAAGTAATTTTACGGTCATTTTTCACAAAATCACTGACACGTTTGTAAGTGATTGCAGCAGGGTGTTGGTGGTGATACATGAAAAGTCAGAAGGATTAGGAAGGTGGTTAGTAGAAAGGTCAATGACAAGTTTTCTGTTTTTATTTCGGTAGTCGTAGTAGTTTATATTAGTCGCATGTATTTATGACTCTGTAATTTGTCTCTTTGATGGCACTTAAGTGGAATGAAGAGGAATGACAACCCCAAATGAACAACAGAGAAAATTTTTTTTTGATTTTTTTTGGAGTTAAGTGGGAAATAATCCATCAGCGCTACGGCACTACACAACGAATTCTTCTATAGATCACAGCACTAACATAAATTGTTTAAATACAGGGTGCCTGTCGGGAACGTATACTACTTTGTTTTGCCGTCATTTCGGTAAACATTAGTCTCGACAGTTCGTATTTGGCAGTCGTGAACTAGAGACGTGGAAAAATGGAAAAAATGTTATGGAAAAATATTCGATAAACCAACGTGCTTTAATCGTTAAAACATTTTATCGAAATCAATTATCGATTACTGTGATGGTGAGAAAGTTACGTAAAATTTTTCGGAGAAACAACGTGTCAACAAGACGCACTATTTATCGTGTAGCGAATGATTTCGAAGAAAAAGCTTGTGTAGCTGATAGGGCCAAGCATGGACCACAACGCACTGCAAGATCGGCTGAGAACATTACTGCTGCTCAAGAAAGTGTTCAAAACAATCCATCAACCTCAATTCAACGCAACGCCGCGCCGTGGAGCTTGGTCTTCAAAGAACAACTTTGGCCACAATTTTGCACAAGGATTTGCATTTGTTCCCATATAAGATTCAGCTGACACAAGAGCTTCTTCCACAAGCCCATTTACGCTGCCGTACATATGTCAGTAAGATGTTAAGTTTACTAAATGCATTAGGAATTTAGTAACTTATTGAATGAAAGATGCGAATTTAAGTATATATGGGAATTTAAGTATATATTGGGGAATTTGTATTGGATGGAACGTCTTTTCCAAAATTTACCAAGCGCAATAGTGTAAAACAAAGAGCAACAATTTGAATATATGCAGGCTACGATTGGGAGTTTATAGAGGTAATTAATTTTCGATGAAACGATCAATTTATGTAGTGAATGAATGCTAAATTATTTTACAATCAATACAACTTCTTGAAAGATATGACGAATGTATGGTTTAAATCTGTCATATGGCAGATTACGAAAAATGGGTGGTTACATGAACAATTTATTTCAAATTTTGTCGAACATTAAATGGAATGTTAATGTAATGTTAAAAATCTAAGTTATTGCAGACTACTAGTTTGAAATTACGGAGGAAGTAGAAGACAGAGGTAAAAGAAAAATGCGAAAGACTGAATTTCTAAAAATATGTCAATTTATGTGAGTATCAGAAGGTCTGGATAGTGCGGTCCATTTTAAAATATATCAAATTCGACTACAACGAATTTCAACTGATTAAAAGATGCGAACCTAAGATTGGTTGGGTTAAATTGGTCATTTGTAAGGGATACACTAGAAGGGGCACAGTTGGAAGGTTAATTCATTTAGGGTCAATTCATTTCCCAAGCGTTGTAAAGGCAATACAATGGAGAAGAAATTTAATTACTGATATTTGTGAATTAGGAACCGCAAGGAAGAAATTGAATTTCCGAAAATTGGTCAAATTGAATGGGAGATACAGTCAGGGCTATGCCAAGTTCAAGAAATTTCATAACGACAACATAGCTCGATTAACATACATGTGCTTGCAACACAGTTGGTCTATTAGGTACTTTAAAAGATTTCTTCTGAATGTTTTGGCATTTCAAGTGATATATAAATTCGTTTCTAGCAATATCTTCGAAATTATTTTTAATATTGTCGGCTTTTTATTAATTGAGAACAAACTAAAATTTCGATTCCCGGAATTTCGTTGCAACCACGTATGATTTGAAAACGTATTATTCCCCTAAAATACACGTATTGAAGATCTACTCACGAAGTGTTCATAATTGAAGAGAATACGAATATCTGTTTCAAAAAAAAGGAGTACTATTTATAGTAAATATTAGAAAACTGACAAAAGATTAGTTTACAGGTACCTAATATAAGAGATTATATAGTAGACCTTTTTTCTCTTTACAGGTGTTGTTTTGAAGAAAAAAAAACTTAAATCCCTTTATGCTTTAAATCAACTGCCTTTTCTCTGCTTCACAATAAATATTTCAAATAATATCATTTGTTTTAACGACAATCAATAAAGACTATATTAGAACAATATTTACTTAATCATTATTGTCATTTCTACGTAAGGTCTCAACGGGCAAATGATATTGACCACCCATTAGATGCATATGGAAGTAAAATACGATATATAACAGTGTAGATGGCTTATTGGAATTGTGTCTTTATCTGCTTAACGCTCTTCTCAAAATATTTATACAGAATATAAACAATGAAACCAATATAAGCAGTAGCATTAGGTAAAGAAAGGATATGAAAAGACGGCACAGGATAATTTATGCCTTTTGTTTAAGCCGCACACAAACACAGCCCACAAGGAACTACTTATTACTACTCCACGTCTCTAAAGCGTAAGGAAGACACGATTAAAGGAAAATGACATTAGCAGAAAGTGAACCAAACAATCATTCCACCAAGGGACAATAGATTCTTTTGTAACAAGGACAAATGCGGGACATTCATGGTGAAGAGGCAAGAAAACAGAAGTCCCTATGAAAAACCTACAAACCTGCAGACGGTAATCATAATAATGAACCTAGCCTTGCACAAACATAAGCACATGCACACTTACACACACACACATACACCTCGACCTAGGACATCAGCTGAATGAACCGTAGATTATGGTAGCAATGTGTAACTGTCATTTATTCTATGGCTAAATTGGTTAGACGGTGGGAAATAAAGCAAAGGCAACTAAAAAGGACAATTCCAACTTGTAACCAGACATTCAGCCATGCGACCGACTTCTCTTCTCAGTCCTGCCATCTCTGTTCATTTGCAGGTTTTTGTCATCATGTCAACTCCTGTTCGGGACACATTTCCACTCTCGTTTCCTCTACCTCTCCCCTTTCCACGTTATATGTGTTCTTTTTGAAGGCTTAAAGAGGCAATAAAGGTGAAATATATTACTTAAAGCCCATTCCGTGACACAGAATCGAGGTGAAACAGGTTAAAACCCTCTAAACAAATGATTTGTGCTGTCTAACCAATACTTATACTGAATAGTAAGGCAGACACTGGAGCATTCATTTATATTCTTTTCAGTTCGGCAGTAGCTACTCCATCTCCCACTGTCTGTGTGTTGTTGAGAAAGACAAAGGCGTCCGTTTCTACTACGTCGACTTGGTATCGAGAATTTGCCATTTAACTGCTGTGTATGGATATACATAACTCATTGTCAAATGCATTGTTTTGACCTGATTTACATGTTTATGAAACTGGTTCTTTTATTTCGCCTTTTTCAAAACGTTTTCTGGTTGTATAACATATTGAAGTGATAATAGATAAACCAGCGAAACTGCTGGATAGAGGAAGATTGAGTTGGATTTGCATATTCAGAATCGGTTCAACGGGGATATGTGAAGTTAAATCCATTAGATGCATCGCTCTAGACTTACTCCGATATTTTCTTCAGACAAGTGTATATGCAAGCAGGGAGAAGTGCTCAATTTTCAAATTATCAAGGAGGATATTTGTGCAATTCGGCCAAAAAGGAAACAATTTCATAACATTATGGTCATAAATTTGATGACTGTTTATAACAAAACTTAAGCTCGTACCCTGCAGTTGAGATCATGTTCATGAATACAACGGCAATGTTTCATGAATTGTAGTTCGAATAGCTGAACATCCACCATGGTCAAACTCAGGCTTCCAGTGATTATTATCTCTTTGAAAATCTGAAAAGGATGAGTTATGTGGCCGGAACTTAATTGTATTCAGACAGTCTTGGCAGACTTGGCAAAATAAAAATATTTTTCTTTCTCAGCCCCAGAACTTACTGTCGAATTTTGTAGTTGCAACATCAATCGAAGTGAAAACTTGATGGATTCTGGGCAGTTGACTAGTTCACGCTGAGGAAGGTATTTCATAGCAGACATGTCTACAAAGTGATTTAGTTATCCTGTTGTAGGGCTTGCCTCTCGCATCATGTAATTGCTTATAATATTTAGAGCAGCTTTTTTTCGATAAAGAACGTTTCAATCATTGGAAGATAAGGATGTGTGGCAATGTTGCAATTAAGATAAAAGATATGGTACTGAGATTCCTCCCTATAAGGACAATGATAAAAAAGTTCGAATATGAGCATCATGCGAATAGAATATTCAAGACTGAAAACGACCCAAGAATAACATGTGACCTGGAAAAGTTCAAATTCTGAATTTTATTTTTGCGAAGCTGATGACATTCCCTAAAACGATATTTTAAGAGAAGATGTGCCTATCTAAAGTCTGTTACACGATCTCTTTTTAATATTTAAAAGGGTGATATTGAGCAGATTACAATACATACGACTGGTTGCATACTATGCCCGACTCGCATACATTGATAATATAGGTATCCTTAAAGCCTTTATATTACAGCCTTTTAAAGGTTAAGAAATACTTTGAAAAGTGGCTTTAGCGATAGACGAAGGCAAAATGGATAATTTTCTCAGCAATCAGTAATTCTATTTTTATCTATCTGGAGTCTATGTCGAATAAAGTATACAACTGGATGGAGACAAATTTGAACAGACCCCAAATGTTCGATCGCGCCGAAAGTAAAGAAAATATGTCAATCGCCGTAGATTACAGACCGCAGTATCGTAGACTATGAGCTTATTCTTCCAGTCGAAAAGGTTCGACCAGGTCAAAAGTAAAGAAAATATGTCCATTACCGTGGATTACATTTCGCAGTGTCGTGGACTATGGGCTTATCAAAGACGGCTTCTTTCCATATACAGTGTTCAGATTTATCTTTTTTTCCAGTGGAAAAGTTTCGACCAGGTCCAAAGTAAAGAAAATATGTCCATTACCGTGGATTACATTTCGCAGTGTCGTGGACTATGGGCTTATCAAAGACGGCTTCTTTCCATGTACAGTGTGCAGATTTATCTGTTTTTTCCAGTGGAAAAGTTTCAGCCAGGTCCAAAGTAAAGAAAATATGTCCATTACCGTGGATTACATTTCGCAGTGTCGTGGACTATGGGCTTATCAAAGACGGCTTCTTTCCATGTACAGTGTGCAGATTTATCTTATTTTTCTAGTGGAAATCTATATTTTTCGATGTTATTAAATAGTCACACCCACAACTAAGGCGGTCCTTTACAGATATTTATAAACTGGAATGTTTCCTAACCGCACTTGTCAAATTTCATTCAATATTGCTTTTAATTAATGAATAAATGATAGAAATATTATAATTATTTTGAAAAAAGAACATTCTGAAAAATTTACATTCTGAAAAATAGACATTCTGAAAAAGGAGCATTCAAAAGTTAGCATCAATTTCTCTCAATTGTGACACTTGCAGGTCATAACGTCGTGCAAGTCTATCGCCGTGTCGAAAACTCCCTTCTTTTTCCAGCATTTGGTGTTTTTCAAGAAGTATATGTGGTGCCACCTACGAAATACCGAAGACAAAAGAATATAATTTTTCTACTAGATTGATTTCGCTCAACAATTCTAGAAATTAATTCCTTTTATAGCCACGTTTTTCTCCCTATTGAAGCGATTTTTGCTGAAAAAGGGAAAGTTAGATTGAATACTTGAACAAATAAATTTTATCCTGCTGCATCAATTTGTCTCAATTGTGACACTTGCAGGTCATAGCGTCGTGCAAGTCTATCACCGTGTCGAAAACTCCCTTCTTTTTCCAGTATTTGGTGTTTTTTTTAAGAAGTATATGTGGTGCCACCTACACAATACCGGAAACAAATAAATAGATTTTTTCTACTGGATTGATTCCGCTCAAAAGTTCACCTCTGCGGTCTATAATGTAGAGGATGTTGTACTAACTGTTGAGCAATTTCAGAAAAATACGTGTTTTTCTAGAAATGAATTCATTTTATAGCCACGTTTTTCTTCCTATTGAAGCGATTTTCCTTATTTACAGCTCTATCTATCTTTCTCTTTCTCTTTCGACGATCAAAAATGAAGATTTGCCTGACAGTGCGTCTGGTACTATTGTTGTAATGCATAGAATTCTGGATACAGGCATATGGAAGTCATGGAAGTCTTTAGCAGAAAAATATGTGAGTCAATTAATGATATCTCAGTCAGTCAGTTAATGATATCTCATAACAAAATGGAGCTATTCTTTTGATACGAGTCATGTTGTGCCGCTTTCTAAATAGTTAAGTAAATATTCGTTGAAGCAGTTAGTTCTCACTTAGAAATAACTGGTTTGCTTGCTTAAAGTTAAAGGCAGTGTATGGATTTTAAAGGAAACGTGAAAGAAGATTATAAGGAAATGGCTCAAAGAACTACCGATCTCTCATATAAAATTGTAAAACCTCATTTGAATTTTGTAGCATATGATATTAATGCGGTGTTTCTCTTTAAATAATATAAAAAAATTACCCATCTTAATTTTCCAATGCTATAATTGTGCTGCTAAAGGAAATATATCTAAAAAGTTTGCTTAATGAAAGTGTGGCTGAGATACACTAAATATGTTTAATAGTTCTGCCAACAAATACAAAAGGTAGGAAAGTGAGCATACTTAATACTAAACATTCATTTTCTATGACAATAGTCTTTTTCTGTGTCGTTTTGCTGGGCTTCTAAATAGAAATTACTTAAAATTCTACATTAATTGGCAAACTAAAAAGAATGTTTGATTATGTCAAAAAAGAGTGAAAGCAAAAAAGGGCAAATTTTTACTCAACTTATAAAATACAACATATATAGCAAATGAGGCCCGAGATATAGTTAAGCAAATATTGTACTACATCAAGGCCAGTACCAATTTAGAGTGCTTGCTTTTTCAAAAATTATATTTTTTTACTAACTGTGTTGTCGAGGAAGGGCCCCCAAACCTGCTAAAGCTTTATTACTATCCGAAATTTCAAAAGAGCTTCTAAGACCTTAAATAAAAGTCAATGCAAGTCGAGTACGGAGTTTTTGTGCAATTCATCGATAATTTCATTTGTATTTTAATTTTACACATGTCGTAGAAAAAGGTAGGTTGTGCGAAAGGGCGCAATTCCAAAAATTAGTTTACGATATTAAACGCCAGTTTTTGCACTGAGCTTTCCATAAGAATTAAATCGCAGTTCCAAGGAGCGACAATATCTGTCTTCCTGTTTTTCTTGATAATCCTTGATTATATCCATGCTTTTACGTATACATTAAAAGCACATTGAACGCCTGTTATTGTCATTCACGTTGACAGCACCATCGTCCTTATTCTTTTACCCCTCTATATATCTCAGCAAATGTAAGTTTATTTACGCACACATACACATTCGTCCTTACTGAAACAATTATGCCGGTGACAATTAAGCACTTTTCCGTGGAAAATGTTAAAAAGGACATGGTTGAAAGAGTAAATGAATGAGAATGAAAGCTAACATAGACAAAAGGCCGACGTTAATGAGGCAAAACAGCAGTTTTTAATATATTAACAAAATGTAAATGATAAAAATGTATGTCGCAATGTTGTGTCACTCAGCAACATCAATGGTTAATGTCATCATGGCTATGTGGCTATCATTGCCAGGTTAAAATGAAAGCTAATTTACTTAGCAGGTTACTTAAGCAAACACCTGGAATGACTGGGTCGAATATTTCTATATACTTCAATACGGATTGATTTACATACAAATGCAAGGAATTTCAAAAGTTTTTAAATTCTATGTAGACATTTAAGCAATATTAATATTTTGATAAATCAAAAAATGTATGGAAACTCAACTTAGATTGTTAATAATTCTTAGAAAATATAAAAGTTCCATCGTCGTAGTATTTGCTCGCACTTTCTTTGAAATAGCAGCAGTAGATGTTACCAAAAGCGGAGGAGATTGAAAAAAGAAAAACTCTAAATGTTAATTTGGAACAAAAAACGTTATTTACTCTATTCGGATACTCTATAAAGTTACTTGATTGTCGAATACTATGATCATAACAAAAACGGTCTATGCTTGCGGGGAAAAATTGCGAATTAATGACTCAAAAAAGCTAACTTAAAGAATTTGTCGACAATATTTTTAGCTAAGCTCAGTTCGCACAACTTTTCTCCATATTGACGCAGAATTTGTGAGCAATCTTTCATTTGGTTTGTTTAAAGTGCTTAATTTTGTTAATTGATTTTAATCGTGTTTTGCAACTTTTAAAATGGGTATAAAGATAGAACAAAGAATTTTGTATTACACATGGAATTTCGTTTGCCGAATTACTGATAATTATAAATTGCATCGACTTTATGAAACTTATGTGCAAAAGCGGTGAGAATGTCAAAGATTTCATCTGCCTGATTGGCCATTAACGTTTTCAACCGAAGTTAATGCATATAAAGTATGTAGAGAATACTTATATATTAACTGAAAATTGCGATTTAAATTTTATAGAGGTAGTTGCTGAGCTTTCTGCGATTCACGAATCAATTTTACAAGAATCAGTTCTACTCGTTGCCGATTGATTTGTACCGAAGAACTTTAACTTTCTTGATCACTGAATATTTTCTGACGCCATATTTACAGAAAACTTTATAACTGGTGATAAGACACTGGTTCACAAGTTTGATATGCACACCAGTCAATAACTTTCGGAATGGCGCTTTCTAACTGAAGCAAAACGGAAAAGGATTTGTACGACGATAACACACTATATCACGTTGCTGTCATTGTGATCGAATTTTTGGTCAAAAAGTCCATATACGAGGTGTGTTCAAAGTTAAAGGTGAATTTTAATTTTTCTCAAAAAATATTTATTTATTCATCAACTTCTATTTGATCTCCTTCAAAGTAGTCCCCCTCAGATATACTTATAAAACACTTGCGCCAGCGTTTCTTCCAATCCTCCAATCCAGTTTTTATCTCATCAATCGTCGCAAAACGCCATCCTTTCATGGGTCTCTTCAATTTTGGGAACAGAAAAGAGTCACAGAGGGCCAAATGAAGGTGAGGCAGTTTCATCTGCAAGCAAGGTCATGGCCGAATCTCATCTATTCGGATTTTATCAATCTCGCAAAACGCCGTCTTTTTATGCGTCTCTTCAATCTTGGGAACGGAGAAAAGTCGCAGGGGGTTAAATCTGGAGAATACCGTGGGTGAGGCTTGATAGCGGTGATGTTTTTGGCCAAATAATCTCTCACAAGAAAAGATGAGTGAGGTGGTGCATTATCATGATTCCGTGAATTTTTTCCGCAATTCTGAGCGTTTTTTTCGTATTGCTTCACGCAAACGACGCATGACTTCAAGGTAATACTCCTTATTTACCGTACGAGCTTGTGGCAAGAACTCTTGATGCACTAGAGCCATGGTAATCGAAGAAAACAGTGAACAAAACCTTGACATTTGATCGAACTTGGCGTGCTTTTTTTGTCTTGGCTCTCCTGGACTCTTCCATTGGGATGACTGGGCTTTGGTTTCGATGTCATAATCATATACCCATGATTCGTCACCAGTTAAGCATATCTGGCTCATCGTTGACGTCATACAACAATTCCTGAGCTATGCCCATCGGACATTCTTTTTGGTCAAAATTAAGCAACTTTGGAACGAATTTCGCTGCCACACGCTTCATAACAAAATTTCCGATAAGATTACATGGCATAAGCCAACCGATATGGCGATATCCTCAGCAACTTCTCTAATTGTGATTCGACGATTCTCCATAACACTTCACTTTCTTAATATTTTCATTGGTTGTTGATGTACTTGGGCGTCCAGAGCGAGCGTTGTCATTCAGATCTTCTCGACCTTCTGTAAAAACTCGTACCACTTGTAAACATGTTTTTGAGTCAGAGTACTCTCACCGTATGTCATTGTCAATATTTCAAGTTTTTTTGAGGACTTAATTCAATTTTTTACACAAAATTTGATGCAATTTCTTTGATCCATTTTTTCGATAGCAGAAAATCGTCGAACACGCAAAGCACTTGTCTTATTTATGCTTCTCACAAACAAACTAGACATGCTATATGAATAAAACCGTCAACATATCTTCGAGACGAGTGTACAAACTTAAGAAAAAAATAATAATAATCGAAAGTCGAATATACGTAGCTCACGAAATTTGAAACACACCTCGTATATCAAACACCGTATTCCCTTGATACGGCTCCGTTTGAATATTTTCTCTTTCCGAAACTAAATTTAACACATCGGCGCACTCGTTTTCAGTCGATAGAAGACATAAAAGAGGTTTAGCCACGAGAATGGTAATCTTTACCGGAAAATGCCTATGAAAAATATTTTGATGTTTGGATATCGGTTTGAAGACGATACAATAAATTTGTACGAGTAACAGAAATATTTTGTATTTTATTGACCAGCTCCTAGCACTTTTTTGCAGAAAATGTCATCGGCTAATTTAAATCAACTACTGCCCCATAAGATGCTGCACAGCAGTTTTTATGAGAAACACAAAATAAGTCAATGATTTTGTCAGTGTGAAGGCGTTCGTACCTTCGATGTGCTTAAGATAGTTTAATACTTCCTGCCGCCTATGCAATGATTGATCTGTTTCAAAATCCCTAATTGTACATGGATGTGTGTTCCTTCAAAGAAGAATATTTGTTATTATATACTCGTACATCTCTGGGCAAGAAACATTTCTCTCACTCCAGCTGCTTCAAAATTAAATTTTGTTCAAATTGCTCCTGATGACGGTCTGGAAATTTCCAACTTACACAATTTTAACGCCCACAGAGTTAAAGATTTTTCTTTTCTCACATCAGCTGCATTGGCTCCTGTAGTTTTTAGCTACACAAAAAAATTTCATAATTATTACTGTGGTAGTTTCTGTAATTTTATTCAACCGCAATATTATGTGTCTTCCTATACTATACCTATATTGCCTTGACTCCTTAAAATCCTTCCGTATGCCACCAGAAAAAAGAACAACAATGCTTTCTTACTTGGTAGCTGAAACACATGCCTTCAACCAGACTAAAATGCCAAATGTGTTAAAACTCCAGCTGTGTTTTTGGTAAAACATTTGTCAGCTGAGGCGTCAAAGAACTCTGTATGAGCCCACATCCTTTTTTTCACACACAGTTTCGTCCTTGGCGTCTTGTGCAATTATTGTTTCAGAGTATGTGTGTTTGTGTTTTTCTCCTAACAGTTGCTCATTTCTTTAATCAATTGTCATTTTCCTTTTCCTTTGTATTGGTTTTTTGTGGTCATAACCTCAAAAATGGTTTTTTGGTCTAGAACAATTTATTTCTATAAATTTCCTATAAAAATACTGTTCACAAAATAGCAATGTCCTCGTGTGTCCTTTTGTATAGAATTATTTTTGTTTACCCTTGATTAGCTGAAATGTTTAAGAGAATTGGAAATTCTTTAAATTTATTAGAAATGATTGAGGGAAATATACAAAAGGATCTTAATTTGTGGCTTGGGTCAAGCGTCCTTGGAGAATAATTACATAAATCAATAGCTATTGTGATTTTTTTTTCGGGAGAATTTTGTAAAGGTTTTTAAAAAGATTCGAATCATTGCGGCTAGATGTCAACCGGGTATTTTGGGTGAAATTTTAGTTTTCACAAAGAAAACCTCGATTTGCTTCATAGCATTGGAAATTCTTAAGAAAATAAAGCAAATAAGAAAGACACAATATGATCACCACTTAAAATCCCATGTGGTTGCGAACAAACTATTGCAGTGTCTCCGAGATTAAAACATTTTGCTACCCGGAAAATTTCTTTATTAATTGATTGTATGGGAAAAATATTGCAGACCTGCTTTTGTTGATCAACTTGCGAGGCAGTCTCATTTTGGGTCTCTGAACACAAAAAGGTTAACAAAACTCTCGTTGGATATGAGTTTAGATGTGTACGCACGTACCTCGTGAATCTGGGCAAAACGATACATATCTTCATATTTTTCTGAGGATATTTTGGGTTGGCATCGGTTTGAATTGGTATGGCATCTTAACTTACTTTATTACTATAGGTATATTGGGTTGTATTTCGACTTCTAATGTTTTAGTTGTTTTCGCAGGAATGCATGTGAAAGTGTTAAAACCATAGCAAACAATTGTTGTACTTTCAAGAAAAAATAAATATTGTAATTTTATCCAATACCATTAGATGGAGCGTATACTAAATTCTATATTCTGCTTGTAGTATAACACATATAAGATAGTGAACAACAAATGATACGAGATGCTGCAAGTGACCGCTTAATAGAGAACAAGGCATTATATTGGATCGAGCTGCCATCTGACCTAACACACATTTTGTTTGAAAAGTATCGGAAATTGGTCAACAAAGTAGGGAAAAAATTGTTTTATCACTTGCGAAATAGGAAATAATGCAATAACCACAATGAATGCAATCAATCGAATCCAATCGCTCAAAAATGTATTAAACCCATTTTCCGAGTTCCGCGAATTCCCTATTTTGTTTGCTATCGGCAAATAAAGGGTGCCTCGAAGTCCTAACTTGAGTTTTTGGAAGAGAAGAAAGTCAGCTGGAAAGTCAGTGGAATACTATCAGTTGAACTTTTGACCAGAAATTCGTCCATGATGACACTTTGAAGAAATGGTGTTTCATGACGGTACAAAATCTATAAAGTGAACCGACAAACCCGAGCATTGTAAACAAGTTGAATGACAGATCGTGCTCAAAATTCACGTCTGTATGCAAGGATGGGCTCTCGGGGTGTTACTATTCTCACAATGCTGTAGCAAGCAAATGGAAGCTCACTGAATCATATCGTCTTACTTCGCAGTTGAAAAACTTTACAGAAATAAAATCCAAAAGTAACAGTGTTATTTCTTTGCACAAGGAATTAATTGACATGTGGTTTTGTCAGGACGATGCAACATGCCACACTGCTCGTGAATGGATATGTTGAGGGATGAATTTGGTGAGCAACTTATATCTTGATTTGGATCTTGCGATTTAACGCCTCTTTATTATTTCTTGTGGTGTTAATTCAAGTCGTCAGTCTATGTGGACAAGCCGAACACTATTGAAGTCTTACAGGATAACATAACTCGCGATTTTTGGGGAATAATTATATATTTTTTTCAAAACTACTGGCACCATCTTTGCATAAGGTCGGTTAATTTGGGACCGCCCTCGTATGTTCACAAGCATTCTAATACGGTTTACGGTTAAACACACACTTTTTAGGGACCTGATTACAATGGCAATCACAATGCTATTCGAAGTTTTGGTGATCGATTCCCGGGCTTGGCAACAGCGGGCTTTCCAATTGTTTTAGAAGTTTTTTCCCAAAATCAGGTTAAAACACAAACATCAAAATTAGTTTACACATAACTGGTATGTATGTATGAATTCAACTTAGATTCATATCCTGTTTATAACATTTGTTTTTATTCAAGACTCGGAAATGGCCAACTTAGTAATTTGAAGCACACAAATTGAACTTCTGAATTTGACTCATCACCCCATCATGAAACTATTGAGGCTGTGTAATATAATATACTTCTTTATAAGCTTATGGACCTCTGCTTGAGGACTTATATTTCTCATTTCTTTTTTTTTATTCTACAGTTTATATTGATAAAATGGCAAACAACATCAATTTGTAATTTTTCTCTTAACTTTTTGCCACAACTAGGGGGACCTTACAGTCGTTAGATTTTTCTAAGTTTTTTTTTTCTAGATCCCCTCACTAACTTCTGTGGAAATTCACAAAATAAATATATATTTTACACGTAGTTATATAGGAATGAGTAAGATAACGAAAATTTAGTCATAGATCAGAAAATCTCAGTGTAATTTTTAAGGGAAGAGCATCGCGGCGTGTATAAAAGATCGGCAGCAATAATTTATTTTCGGAATTTTGAAGTTGGCTGAGTTCAATATTTTGCTATTTGGTCTGAAATATGCCAAGGTATTCTCCCCAATATTTAAACACTGGTAATTTTAGCATATTTCCCAAAATATTTTACTCCTAACAATTTTTGACCAAATAGACCAGGTTCAAAATTCTGAAAATGAATTATCGTTGACAATCTATAACAAGAGCATCGCTTTCCTTAACTTTCCTTACATTGAGATTTTGTGATTTATGACTAAATCATAAGCAAACTTTCAGTAGAAAAATTTTCTACCCTAGACTGTAATTTATGAGCAAATTAAAATTAGATAAATTATTAATTTATTTAAATTAACGACACACCTTTGCCAAACGTTTTGAATCATCACCAACATGTTGGCGGGGTTTCCACCTACTTTCTTTGCTGCTATTGCAATTAGTTTATTCCAATACATCAGTTTGTAATGCATACTTTATATGATTTAGGTAATCTATTAGTTTATAGCTCTGTTTAGCCGATAAATTGTACAAATAATTTGCTTTAATTCGTATTAGATTGTTACACAACATTGAGTGCAACAAAACCGTAGCGAATTGAGAATAATTTATTGTTAATTGCGTTGAATAACAATGGCTATAAACAATTAGTGCCATGTTTTTATTTTTAATATACAACAAAATAAATTATAGATAATTTAATTACACTTAATGTCTGACTAAGTGTAACAAAATTAATTTCAAATCACTGAGTTTTTTGTTTCGTTTGGCTGTTGGTAACGACAATAAATATTTAATTCTAATCCTAAATCAAATCAGCCAAATTACACCAATGAATGAAGTGAAGTAAATGGGGGAAAAAAAACCTTAAAGCAATTATTATTAGCAACAAAGTGAAATATTATTGTTGCAATTAATTTTGTGGCGAGACAGCAAGGTGAAAATATTTTCAGGGATGGTTTGGAAACGAATATCGAGAGCCCTTTAAAGGGGAGTTCTTGAAATGTCAGGACAGTAAGTGAAGGGAAAAGATCAATCGAAGGGCCCACAACAAAACTGAAATGAAAAAAGTACACAAATGGTCCATAAGATTTCACGGAGCTTTAGATATATTGTGGAAAATACAAAAGGGTTTTCACTTGACTTCTTTGACCTTGTATCAAAATCTTAAATTGAAAATAATCAAATTTATCAAAAATTTATGTAAACTGCACAGCATTTTCAAAAGTGTTAATATAATTCACGTAATTCAATCAGTGAATGAGTCTAAAAAAAAGAATGCATGTGAGTTCACTGAAAGGTTCTTCCATATATTATTAATGGATTGCATGGAAATTGTTGTTAATATAACTACAATAGAGAGCGTCGGCATTTATCCCCCTTCAAAAATGACAACTAAATTGTTTTGAATCAATTACCAAAATATTTTCACTTTATCAAAAAATTCCTTCTACGATATGGGTTTCCTTCATTTAATACTCGGTAATCACATGAATGATCAGAAGTACCAAAAACTTTATGACTTCGTGCATCATATTAACATATCATTTTTGACATATTTTTACTTTGTTATATCCAAAGAGTTGTACGAAATTATATAGGTATATGGAAAAAATCCATAAATTTTACAAGAGGTAATTGTAGTCGTTTGTATCTAGTGTTGTATAAGTGTGAGCGGATTATGCTAGGTGGCTTTAGACAGATAAGACTTCGTAATCAAAAGGCTACTCAGTCAGTTTTATGACTGCTCGGCTCTGTGTAATTTCAGCGTGCGTCAAATATGGAGAGCAGCAATGGGTAAACTGTCATATTTAACAGTTTTTCTTCGACAATGGTAAAAATGCAAGCAAGTCGGCTCAAATTGTGATTAGTGTTTACCGTCGTGATATTGGAACAACCTATCATGTAATATTGATATTGGAGAGACCAGCTGAAAATCTAGATAGAATAATGGAAATCAAATCCGACAGCCACATAATTGTTGAATTTGATACACACAAAAGCTTGAATAGCAACAAAATCGACCCATTTCTGTGCGCCACTTATGATAAAATCAAGCCAGAATGGTCTAATGGTCAGCAAGATTTCGTTGTGTGTTTGGTAAAATTGGTAGGAAATCATCTATTGTGAGCCGCTGTCCTACGGCCAAGCCTTTAATCCGGATTAACACTGGTAACAATTGGACTATCTGAAGAAACCAGTTGCTCAGAATCGGTTAGCTTTGTCTATAAGAGAGAAAGTGTGTTTCATCAGGACAACGACGGTCCACACACATCGATAGTGACTCGCTATAAACTCTGAGAGCTTGATTTGCAAGATCCTATATATCCACCTTATAGTCTAGATATGGCATAAAGTGACAATCACTTGCTCCTCTCTATTACTTGTGACAATCGACTACCAAAATAGGAACGAATGTGACTATAAGAAAGGCAGAAGAAGTCCACGAGGGTTTTACGTGAGTCTTGCCGTGGAGGCCTTTTCCAAGGTGTGCGAGACGCTGGGCATATTGCAATGCGATTGTCAAACACCCCCTTGAGACAGTCAAGTAAAACTTGGACTCTTTTGGAACAATTTTGGTATCATCGTAACTATCAGTCCTTTCTTCGCAGCCAATAGATATCAAATTGAATATGCTGATATGGAACATAATCCCCATTGGCGGAGAGATCTATTTTACCGCCCCTGATACTCTATGGATCTGTAGCATCTGGTTGCAATGAAACTTCACATTCGAGCACAAAGTCTCTACCAGCGATTTTGGTATCAACCACAATCCCCGTGTATAAGAAAGGCAAAATGAATTATTTTATTTAACTACTAACCGACCCGGCAAACGTTGCTTTGCCTTCAAATTTTATTTTTATGGGAAATGTTTCATGCCCATCGGTCTATATGTATTATAATAAGAAAGGCCATGGATATTTAATTTATGGTTTGTATGGGAGGTACCACGCCCCATTGTCCAATCCCGCCCATATTTGCAATAGCACTTAAGATATGTACACCAAACCTACGCACCAAATTTTATGCAAATACCGTAAGCAGGAGCAGAAATACATAATTGATTTTTAATTTTTTGTTTGTATGGGAGGTACCACGCCCCTTGTCCAATTGGACCGAATTGTAAATCTAAACCATCCCGGGCACCACCCAGACGCATATACAAAAATTTATGCAAAGCGGTCCAGCCGTTTAGGAGGAGTTCAATGAAGAACTCTGTCTTGGTTTGGCTCGCCATACATAATCAGTTATGGTAATACAAATGAATCTAGTGGAAAGGTGCCAAAAGTTCCATCGAGTTAAATCTTACACATCCACTACATCTGAATACGACAAATTGGATAGGATGATATGCTGATTCTTTGCAGGATAAGTGAGCGTGCAGAAAATGTCTTTCGTCGATGGTTTTGATAATTGGACAAAAATTTCGTTATATATGGGCAGCTGTTTTTTCTTTTTAATGCTACTTTATTATGAAAACATATTTACAAATGAACATATGATGGATGATGAAAGTATTGCCTATCGCTAGCTACTACTTTTTCCCATCTTTCTGGCAAAGCTCGGATTCCGTCACGGTAAAACTGTTTATTTTTGAGGCTATCCAGAAATCTAGCCATTCCTTGATGTCGTCATATGAATGGGAGTGCTAGTCAGCCACACCGTGTGCCATCGAACAAGTGATAATGGGATGGTGCAAATATGGAGAATATGGCGGATGGGCTATGACTTCCCATTTCAGTGTTTCCAGATAGGTTTGAACGGGCTCGGTCACGTGAGTCCGAGCTTTGTCATGTTGAAGAATCGCTTTTTCGTGCCTCTCCGCGTATAGTGGGAGTTTTTCGCGCAGAGTTTAGTCCAATCGCATTAATTGAAACCGATACCGATCCCCAGTGATGGCAGCTCGTAATAAATAACACCGACCTGGTCCGAATACAAATACAAAGCATAACCTTCACAACATACCTATAAATATTCGACCGAGGCGATAACGTAGAAATATGACCGGGCAGTCCCCATGACTTCCTTTTCTTTGGATTGCTGTAACGAATCCATTTTTCACCACCCGTTACAATACGATAAAGAACCCCATTCCTTTTTTGTCGCTGAAGCTGTTGAAAGAACGACGCTCAACGTGACGATTATTTGGCACAAAATCGTACATATTCACACAACCAAAAGAATATGACGCCAAAAGAAAATCAGTATTATAACGAGGCGGTATGTTTACCATATGCCTAAGCTTGGCCCATGACGTTTAGGTTATGGCAGAATCGATTAGCACTTACAGCTGGCGCCACCTATTGGCAAGCAGCGAGAACTTGCTTGCGCAACTAATATATATATATATTGAGATGGTTTCGCTGAATGTTTTTGGTTGCAAACAAGAACTGAAACTATTTAATTTAGCCAAGAATTTAAACGTAGAAGCTTGCTTGTAATTAAAGGGAATTTCTTGGACTTAAAAAGGATGAAGATGTTCCAAGCACAGAATTTTGCTGTTCTATAAATGGCACAAAATTATGGGTGGTTGTGCTTTGTTTCGGGTATGTTTTGTAGGAATTTGGGACAGAATGGTTTCGTAAAATATATGGCCAGTGACCACCAGATTGACCACCTATAAAAGAAGAGGAAAATAAAACGATTAATGGGGACATTGCAATACCACTCATCTGAACGATATTTCTATACTAATTTCTTAAACAGCAATTATCATGTCGATAAGTCTATTTATTCATATTTCTGATGCATCTGCTGGCAAACTAGCTTCGTCAGTTTTCTCCCCCTCTCTCCCTTAGATACCGCAAGTACATGAACTGATATAAGTGCAGCATCGAACAGCTTATCTTATTCTAACTTCGACTTACACCCAACACTTTAAGTTATTACAATCATCTGTCAGCAACCTACGATGTGCAGCTGTACTGTGTAGTAGGTTATAATTATTGCATCCCTTCATACCTTCCAATAAGCTTTTTAGTTCTAGACGGAAAACTCTATTAAGTCGTTACATTTCAATTAATTATAAATTAGCATCATTAAATAAGCATTTCTGAGTATTTATTGCTTAAAAATATGTGCATTACCATTATAAGCTACTGCCTCAAAAGGGTTGACTGAATTCGAAATTAGAATGATTTTCCAACAAATCTAGAGCAATTTCTTAGAAATTCTATATAAATTGTAAGTCATTTTTTTCAACCTAGCTCAGTTTCCGAACAGCTACATTGCAATAACAATAGTTAAGGAACTATCTAAGTAATAACAATGAAATTTTTCAACACTTTTGTAACTGTGGCCATTTTAGCCTTTGTTGGCGTAAAGGTAATTACTCAATCCAATAAGAGAAAACTTTGTTCTCCTGCAAAATATCCTTTTAATCTTGGTGTATCTGTTTATTTTTAGGCCCATAGTAAGGAAGAATATGCAAAATTCAAATCAGCCTGTCTTCAGGAAACCAAATTGACTCCTGAAGGTTTAAGTAAATTCTTGATGGGAGGCATGAAACCTGAAGATGCCTCAGATCCTCTTAAATGTTACGCTAAATGCGTAATGGAGAAAGCGGGCCAAATGAAAGGTGGACAACTCGATGATCAGGCTGTTATTAAATCATTTGATGATTTTCCCGACTTGAGTACTCGCAAGCAAGAACTGGCTAAGGCTGTCAATGAGTGCAAGGGTGAGAAGGGAGCCAATGACTGTGATACAGCTCACAAAGTGATCATGTGCTTCAAGGCCCATAATGCTGGTGAAATCGCTCTCAATGAGCTGTGAAAAATTAGTGTTTTCTTGTTGACAATTGTGTATGAATAGTAACTCGGATAAATGTGATACGAGATGAAAAAGAAAATATTTTTATTGACCTGAATAGAGGAGAATAAATGTACTTAAAGCATATACCAATGGCAGCGATTTAAATTAATTAATTTCACAGCTGATAGGCATTCTATGGAGGTTGGCCTTTAAATTAATTTGGGATACGGACATAATGGTGTGTAAGGATTACCTATATATCTGGTATCGACATTGTACATTTTGAGGAATTTGATGGTGCCCGTAACGTTTCATCGCGACGGTGTGTTTATGTATTTCTTGTGGAAGTTCGAAAAATTCACGTCAATTACAGAAATGGAATTAAGTTGTTAAAAATTTTCATGCTGAAATATTTACTTATATATTTATTTATTTGGCTTGTAATGTAAATCCTTCGAGCCAATTATAAGTAAATTACAATATGCAACAATTTATCTATTAGATTTGATCTTCTTAACAATATAATTTAAAAAAAAAACAGGTAGATCTAAAATTTAGATATAAAATTAGATATAACATTTATTTTTTTTTTTATAAATTTTAAATACAAAATTTATAAAAATATAACATAATTTTAAAGACGGTATGAAAAAAAAGAAATGAAAAAGACAAATTCAGAAGTTAATCGGTATGTAATCTACAAATATAAGATAATCGGTGTGTGATAAAGACTGCTCACAATTTATTTGAAAACAAATAATTAAAGGAAAGCCTAAAATTGCTGCAGAATGTGCCTTTTGTAAGAATCAGGACATAATTTATAACATTTTAAATGGCTTGGTAGTAAATTATAAATCCGTGCTACTCTTACTACATAACATGACCCATTAATGTGGTTATTTTAGAAATAAGAAGCTGTTTATTACGACTGGAATGTGAAAAATTGAACGAAATAAAAATTAATTGAAGACTACACAGTCGAACAACTTCACAAAATAACAACAAAGACCTCAATTCGATATAATTTTTGAAACTACGGACCAAGAAACGCTTAACATACGGTGTTATATGAACACGACGCCTCATAACTCTATTAAACACCATCTGAATTTTCCTCATATTTTGTTTATTAGTGCCACTTTATCGCTCTAAACAATATAGAATACTAGGCCTGATATAGTTATAAATCAATTTCTCCTTAATCGATCTAGCCAACACTAAACCAGTGTTATAAAAACTTCGAAATGAATAATTTAAATGTGAAATAATTTAAAAATTTTCCGTAAAACATATGGGTACACTCGTATATGCCATCGTTGAAAGATGAATGCTCACATTGTCGTGGTTGAAACAATAAAAATACAACGACAGCGATATATCAGATGGATTATACGAATGAACGGAAATACCCAGCATTTAAAATCAACGAAATTGATACCCAGTGTCAATGCTGATAATAGAAACTACTTAAAAAGGCTCGGTTTATTACATCTCTATCACATTTGAGTTTGCATTGTTGGAAAAGAAGTACAGGAGAGCGATAAGATTGACCACCTAAAAAAAGAAGAAAGTAACACATATTCACAAATATGTTCAGGGCGGCGCATCAATAAGAATACAATCAGAAATTGAAATAACTTTGTTTTTTAATTTTCATTTATATTCTTTTTATTGTATAGAAACTTCAATTTTGTTTTATATAACTAATTGGTTTTGAAGATGTTAGGCCGTAAATGACTTCTGATCATAAAGTTATTCATTCGGGATCGCCTCAATTATTGTTTTAATGGACTGCTTCAATTCAGTCAAATTCTTTAGTTTCGTTTCGTATAGCTCTTCTAGGGCAAAACCCCATAATAAAAGCCCAGCGCAGTCGAGTCAGGCGACCGTGGGGGCCAGAGGAAAGTGGAGTTTCCGGATATTAATTTGTTTGCGAATTTTCGTTGGAGCTTCGCCATAATCGGTCTTGCTATGTGTGAAATTGCTCCATCTTGCTGGAATCAAATCCTGTTGAAGTAGATACGTTTTCGGCGCTGTCCTGGGTTAGAAGATCGCCAACTCTATGAATCACCATGATAGACAACATTGCCCATGTCAGTCTCTAATCTAGACAATTTGAATATTAACGTTGCACCCTATGTATACAGCCGTTAAGCACTCAATTTGGTAAGGAGGTTCGCAGTCGCACAGTGAATCTCATTCCAACTTTAGCTTACGCCCAACAATTCAAGTAATTACAATCATCCGCCATTGACTTTACATCACGATGAACAGCTGTACTGTGGAGCAGACTATATTTATTGTATCTGCCCATACCAAAGCAAATAAAATTAATCAATATTAGTAAATTTTGCATTTCATGCATCTCCATTTATAACAAATTAGTATCATTAAAAAGACATTTCTAATAAAATATGCGCATATCATTATCATTCTAAGCAGTTGTGTGAAAACTGAACTCGTATATCGATTTTTCTCAATCTCATCAATGGCAGTTGTCGAAAAGCTGTCTAAGTGACAACAATAAAACTTTTCAACATTTTTGTAATTTTGGTTATTTGAGCCTTTGCTGGCATAAAAGTAGCATTCAATTTCATAATGGAAAACTTTTTTCTGCTGCAGAGTATCTCCAATATTTGGTATGCACTATTTCTGGTCCTACAACAAACAAGATTATGCAAAATTCAAGAAAGATTATAAAACATTCAAAGTAAACCGTCTTAAGAAAAGCAAGTATGGAACCTGAAGATGTCTCAGACGACGGGCCTGCTCAAGAAAGGACAACTCAATGATCAGGCTATTATTAAACTAAATTTAATACAAGCAATAATTGACTAAGACCGTCAACGGGTGTAAGGATGAGAAGCGAGTCGATGACTGTGACACAGCTTACAAAATGATCATGTGCTTCAAGGACCGTAAGACTAGAGAAATCAATACCGGTAAGTTTTGGAAACGTATTGTGTTACGCACCCGTGACAATTCAGATGAATGCGAAATGAGGTGAAAAAGAAAATATTATATTTTTATTGTCCTAGATAGAATAGTATAAATGTAATTTAAGCACACACAAATAGCAGCAACTGATCTTAATTAATTTCAGAACCTGCTGGCTGACAAATTTTGGGATCAGACATTACACGATGTTTGCTACTTAAGACTTGGAATGCAGTAATGCCGGATCATTATCGCATATTGTAATGGTGATCGTATTCACAACAATTTTTTACTTGTGCTGTACAGGCTGGCCCACGAATCGTGCTACCATCAACTGTCAATTTTTTACCAAGAATTGTGCCGAAGACGTATCCATTTTAGCAGCATTTGGTTCCAGCAAGATGGAGCAACTACACAAAAAAAAATTCCCAAACAAATTATTATCTGGCACTGTCACTTTCCACTGGCCCCCCAGAGATAACCTGATCTGATTGCACCAGACATTTTTTTTGTGGGGTTATGTCAAGTAGAAAGTGCACAACATGATATCAAGAAACTTGACTGAATTGAAGCAGTCCATTAAAACAACAATTGACGCGATCCTGAATGAATAATTTTCTGATCAGGTGTCGTATATGCGTCAATGAGTATGGGGGCCATTTACGGTCTATCATCTTTAAAATCAAGTAGTTGTGAATTTTCTATACAGTAAAAGAAAAAAAAATGAATGAAATACAATAAGAAATTTAAATAAGTGTTTTTAATCAATGTATCTCATTTACTTTTTTGTTGTATGGAAAATTCAATTTTATTTCATAAAACTAAATGGTTTTATTTAAATAGACAATTTTGATTCAAATTTAGTTTATGATACTTTATGTTTACGTTTTATTTGGAAATTAGTTAGAAAGTAATAAAAATGTTAGACGTGAAAATTATTGAGTTGTCTTTTTATATCATGTCAACATAGTGGTTGTCCAACGATGTTTGTTTGGGGTTTGGCCAAAAATTCGTTCACAATGAAAGCCTTGTGAGCGGATATATTCTTTTCTCAAACTTGGCAATTTAGGTCGAATTTACTATCTAAAACGTCGTATAATGCCTCAAAAATATTCTTTAGTCACCGTTTGATATTTTGTTAAGAAGATGGAGTGCACAACATCGCGATAATCAAGGAAAACGCTCACTATTACACTGGTGTTTGCTCAACTTTATAATGTTTTTTCGGTTTCGGTCCAGCTTGCTAACTGGTTTGCACTTCAAACTCTTGAACCCATGTCTCATTAGTAGGTATAATTCATTTTATCAAAGAGGGGTAGAAATTGACTCATTTCAGCATGTTGTCTTTTTGAAGAACATTCAATTCTTTCGGAAATTGACCAGTGGTCCAGCTTGTTACCTGGTTTGCATATCAAACTCCTAAATCCATATCTCATTTCTAGTTACAATGCATTTTATCAAAGATAAATTGACTCATTTCAGCATGTTTTGTAAAACCTTTGTGCGATTGAGTTTTTGAAGAATATTCAATTCTTTCGGAATTTCGGAATTCTTTCGTTTTATACCCAACAATCGTAAAAAATTGTACGAAGTGATTTGTGAGACACGCAAAATTCAGTCGCTGCAAATCTTTGACGTAAATGAAGATATTTGCTCGCCACTACCTTCAATTTGTAAATGTCAATTCCAGGCGGAAACATTGATAGCCGACCTGAATGTCGCAAATTCTTTATCACAGCTCCACCATTTGTGAATGTACTGTGCCATATGCATGTATTTTTTGTAAAGTCGATTCACGGTAAGTTTTCTATAACATTATCAGCTATTCGGGGTAGAAAATTCTATTCGCAACACAAAATTTGGGAAAAATTTTTGTTGGATATTTTCCACTTTGTAAATATCGCAACACACACTTGTGTGGAACTGACAAAAAGGAACCATATAAACAAACTAAAAGGCAGATTGCACTGAAGATCCGCCTCAGTATAAAAAAAGTTATGCCAATTTTGGCATTCCGGGATCTTTAAATAGTCAATTACCTGTACTTTTTTTTAACAGAATGTACATCCTGCTTAAAATATCAGTTCAAAAAATCTTAGAAAAATACAAGTTGTTCGACTGAGCTGTAGCCCGTACAAAACCAATTTCAAAAATTTCTTCACTTTGGCTTATATCGGGGTAGGTTTTTGTTTAAATAAAAAAAAGTAACAACATTTTTGTGGAGTGCAATTTCTTTTTTTTTTTTGAGTTTAAATTTCTAATTTTTTCTCAATTTGAGATTGCATCTATTTTGTTTTTATATTTAAATTTGTATTACATCACCCTATGTGTGAATTTCAATTATAACTGAAATACTGTGACTAAATGTTTAATATATCAACCGAACTATAGAACACCAACGATGCGTTTAAATAATTTCAATTTC
>JAHXMU010000420.1:0-41350 GCA_019455685.1 Philornis downsi
CTATATATATTATACATACCGCATTAAAAACAAAAAAATACAAGAAAGTGACATCTTTTTAATGTCATGTTGTGTTTGACATTTCTTGTCAATTTGTAAGATTGTTCTGAGGCAAGAAGAAAAAGTGGTAACAAAATATATGTATGTATAAAGGCAGGCCAAAAATTCTATTTTCAATTATCAAAATTTGTGGAAATAATGTCATTAAATGACTTTAGACATTTTTACATTAAGTAGTTCCATTCACGATGAATTCTTGCAGTCGATCAGACCTTTAATATCATACAATACAAGAAATTCCTTCCTTTGCTTCTCATCATGATCATGCTCAATCAACCAAAAACAAAAAATAAACTTCTTTTTATCTTCTTCCGGTTGATGATAATAAATAAAGTGTGTTTGTAATGAAAGCGTATTTAACTTTTACCAAACCAATCAAAAATGTTCGTAGAGGGATCGCACTGACTCAACATTGCTTAAGAAGACGTTTGACCAAAAAAGGTCAAAATATGTACAAGTAAAATAACAGTATAAAATGATGGTACAGAATTAATTGTAAGTAAAACACAACGTTCGCTGTATTTAAGTTTTCTTCACAAACTGGCTTCTTTATTTTCAAGATTACTCTTAAGCGCTCAACATGAGCATGTTAAACCAGGCTAGATTTGTCGATGTATAGGGTAATCCATTCAATGGTTTCAAGACCGCCGGTCTGGCAAAGTAATCTGAAGTGTTATTTCTTCAGCAAAAGCCATTTATGAATATAGATTGTTCAACAACCAACGAACGCTTAAAAATAATTAAACCTTACTACAAAAATGGCAATTCCAACGTGATGTTCTAATTGAATGAATTTTTCTGTAGCGATGGAGCTCATTTCTAACTCGGTGGTTATATCAGCAATCAAAATTATGGCATATAGGGCATATATCATTGGCCGTATTTTTGCGAAAACTACCTCAAAAGGATCCACTGCTGCAACCAATGACATTTTATTTCGTACATAATGGTAAGGGTATTTTTTCCGCTTCAATCGGGTACTGCTGCTTCAAATTCAAAAGTATAAATTGATACACGTTAAGTAGTATTATTTACTGTATTACCAAAAATCGATGGCGTATTTTTTCTCCTATCTCGTAAATTCTAAAAGCTAATTTACTATTAATAATAATTAATATTAATTTATTAATAATATTTTGCATATATTACACAGTTTAAATTCAATAATTATTTTTAGTATTTCCTTTACATAAATCGCGTGATGTAGACAAATATATCAATCTGGACAATTTTGTTTCACGATCAAAAAAGTCTATTATTATTTTCTAAGAATTTATTGGCTTTTAGAACTTTATGAGTACTATTTTCCACTAAGCCCACATTATAATTTCGTAGTGTGACAAAGTCTTTCTTTTTAGGCATATATATTGTAATGTTTTTGTTCGCTAAATGTGTTTCAACTTATCCCTAATAAAATTTTCATTAAAATCTTTTTAGGTTATTTTGATAATACTGTTAGATAATATTTTCTTCATAGAAGCTTTGTTCTGATTACATCTCAAACTATTTATTTGATTTTTAGAAATTTTCAGAGGTTTTTCTGTTGTAGGTATACAATTTATATTATCCTCATCTGATGAGTGGCAAGTTGCTGCGACTGACGAGACTTCTTCATTTGCATAGTTGCTCATGTGGTTTTCCTCAGAGATTTCCTTTCAAATCTAATTGTATATTGCTGATTTGTTGTTTTCAGGATTTTCACTTTGTAATTTATTTAGCAAATAGTCATGAAACTACCTCTGCAACATAATTTTGAATGTTAGATTTTCAAATTTGTAAATAATCTGTTCTAAAAGGCTTTGCCCGGATTTTAAAATAAGTTTGTTTGATCACGTGCTTAAAATTTCATTAAAAAATTATTTTCTCTTTTATTATTTAAAAATTCTAGAGTGTCCCGTAGACTCGCAGGATTTCGTATATTTCTTTATATTTTACCTACCGACTGCGCCAGTAAAATTCAACGTACAATGTATTCGTATTTGAGTTTTCTTTACAAATTGAATTCTTTATTTTTAAGGTTACCCTTAAGTGCTAAACATGTCACATAAATTCCAAGAGCTACAAGACATCTTTTAACCATTCATTTTTTTGTTACATGGATTTTTATCTCTTGAAGCATACTGGGTATAATTCACAAAATATTTTCCATGTGTCCTTATCGCTTTTATTATTATTCTTATCAATAGCAATACAATATGGGGATTTGGGGTATATTACTCGTGTTTAAGTTACTGGTGTATGTACATACACATATACGAACAAATTTTATTTATGTAGGCGTATTCATATAAAAACACGAACGTGCACAGAACAAAGTCAAATCAAAGGATAATTTATTACAATTCAGCCATCCTAACAAATGACCACTTAATCCCGGTTGCGGTTGGTGCAAGCCCGATCGTTGAATTTAGGTACACTTTTGATATATCATCATACTCTTGTCCTCAACTACCATTTTGTAAACAGTGTGGTTCGCTTTATACAATACAGAATCCAAACAAAAATCCCGTTTCGTAGGAACAAGTTTAGTGACATCGATCTTGTAGTTCTGTTTCCTTCAACATCGTAAACTCCCCAGTTTCGATGCTCTAGTATGATGAAATCTTATAGATTTGTGATGGTATTAGTTACCACTAAAATATGCATTTGCTGACGGCCATTATCCGCCGCTTTCATAATACCTCACATAAACACCATCGAACGACAAACCAGATTTTGGAATGTGGTTTAGGAATTCTGCTTTCTTTCTATGCCTTATTCAGCTGAGTGCACTCGTGGCAAAGGCAGAGATGTCGTCCGCATCTGCTGTAGTCAGCAAGCGGCGACATAAGGCGAAGGACAGCAATGCGGAGGCAGTGGCAGGGGGTGAGGCGTACAGTACCTTCGCCGAAGGTGAAGTCACCAGGAGTGGGCAGAGAAGGAGCAGGCAAGACGGCTAAGGTTCCCATTTCTTTCTCTTTGGAAGATATGGCAAACCCTGATAGGCCGGCCCCAGATAAGAAGCCCTGCGGGGCTGAGGCAGTGGGCGCTTTGGCTGCAATAGGAAAGGCGGGACGGATCTCCGGACGGATGGCACCCGCGCTTAGGAACAGGAAGAGCGTCGACAGCGTGCTGCTGAAGGAGCTCCTGGATTACTCTGCGGAGTACCAGGAACTCCTTATGGAGCTCGTTGCGGAGAATGAGCGCTTTAAGTGCCGCATAGATGTGCTGTGGATGGGTGCAGCGGCGAGCAGCAGCGTGAACGCCGTCCGACCCGCGGGTACCGGCCAGATGGCGCCTCCGGTAGCCCAAACTCCGATGGCGTAGCCCCCGTAGCGAAGGCTCAAGTTGTGCGGCCATCAATCACTGCGCTACCTGCCAAGTCCGTCGAGACCTGGTCCTTGGTGGTTCGTTTGCGTGATGGTCTTTCTTATTGCGGACACCAACTATGGTAATAACGCGCTAACATAGCCGAGAACGGAAAGTTCGGAGAGGCTGGGCTGACGGTTTTGGTACCTGAGGCGTTGGGCCTGCGTTTCATCGTCCAGGGGGTTGACTCGAAGATCACTCCTGACTTGTTCATGGGTGATCTGTGCGAGAAAAACCTCAGGGGCAAATGACCCTGGAGATTTTAAAGCAGACGTATGGCTGCATAGCCGTCCATGGGACTCAATCAAGGGGGGAGCAGTCAATGTCATCCTGGAGGACCTAGCTTCGGCCATAGAATCCCAGTTGGCGGCACAGCGCTGCTACATCGGTTGGTTTTCGTTCCGTGTGCGTGCAATGGACGTCGTGCCTAGCTGTTTCCAGTGCCTGTCTTTCAACCACTTCAGGAAGGAGTGTCGGGTTAAGGAATAGGTCTGCTACCGCTGTGGCCAGCATGGGCATATGGCCAGGGACTGTTTCACCATATGGTGTCTGAGAACTTTCCGCTGTATTGCGCATTAGTACCCAGGGTGAAAGCAAGGCGTTAAGATGGGTACTCGCGTTCTACAATTGAATTGTGGTAGACGCGTCACTGCAATGGCGGAACTGGGGAGGCTATTTGTGACAGTGGCTGCTGTATTGGTTTTGCACAGGAGCACCACGTAGCTCATAGTGGTTACCTGATTTTATGCGGGTATTTACTAATACAAGGCATAACGGTGCAGTCATTGTCAATTACATCAATTTGGATGTACATAAGCTTGTAGCTCGGAATGGGGTGTTCGTGCTTTTGTCGAAGGCGATTTCAGTCGTCTTCTCCTAGCTAGCTTGTAGTGCAAGTTCAGCGAGCCTTTGGAGCCATATCTTACGTATATGGGTACAGTGTTATTACTTTCTAGTGGTAACCCAGTAATCTTTGGTTTAGACGCGAACGCATCTTCCCCGATGTGGTTCTGCAAGGTAACCGGCGGGGTGACGTGCTAAGTGAGTAGATGTTCTCTAGAGGACTTCACGTTGTAAACGAACAGAGTGAACTGTATACTTTTGATGGTAGGCATGGGGTTAGTGATATTGATGTGACGATTGCGAATAGCGCAGCCATATCCAGATTTCAGACTGGATGGCAGGTCAGTCCGTCTGTGAGTGACCATAATTATATTAAAGCTATGCCCCCTTATGAACGGATTGAAGGTAGCAGCGTAGACATCATACAGTGGCGCACCAGGGATCACACATCGAAGCTGCGGCTACCGATGTGCCCTTAGAGGCCTTTAATCGTATGACGGTGGATGATAAGGTACCAACGATTGTTGAGACTGTTCACCGCATCAACGATAGTCTCCTTCCTAGGAACGTGCGGCGTACTAGGAGGAGAATAAGGTGGTGGACACAGGAACTAAGTCGGAAGAGGAGAGAAGTTCGACGCTTCAGGAAACGTCTCCAGAGGGGTAGGCGAACAAAGGCCGCCGACTTGGATCACCCCAGGTCATCGTATAGAGCCGGACTTAATGAATACAAGCAAATGCTTATAGACGTTAAGGAGTCAGAGTGGTGAGACTTCGCTACTTGGCATAAGCATGGTCCCTGAGGTCATTTCTACCGCATCTGTAGAGGAAAGGGAATAAACATAAAAGTCTCTGGAATAAAGGATGGCGGTACCATCCTGACTTCCTGGACGGACTGCGTTCAGGCCTTGTTGCAAAAGTTCTTTCCGAGGTCTGATGCTCTGGCCCACCTGAGTTGGAGTAGGTGCACCTGAGTTGGAAAAAGCGGAGATCGTGGATAGTATGACACTTTTCAGGTCACGCACGTCACCTGGTATGGACGGAATAACCGGAGAGATGTGTAAAAGCTTCTGGAAGGCTATCCCAGACTACCTGGAGGTTTTGCATTGGCAGTGTGTACATGTTGAGCATTTTTCGCGTCAGTAAAAAACAGCCAATGTTATTGTTCTCCTCAAATCGCCCGACAAGATCAGGAGCAATCCTCGATCTTACAGGGGTATTAGCCTGCATGCAGCGCTTGGTAAAACTGGAAAGAATAATGGTGCAGAGACTTAGTGAGAGAGTAATTGACGGCAGGTTCCCTCTTCAATACGGCTTCACAAATGGCCGTAGTGTTGATGTTGCCTGGATCCACGTTCAGACATGCGTGAGCGTATCCACTGCGAACTATGTTCTTGGTGTATTTGTGAACTCCTTGCAATGTAGTACCGACCGTTCCATCTGCCTGGGGTCTCCGTGCCTGAAGGTATGTAAAAATGTCCAGTCTGTATCTTTTGCTACAGGGCGACCAATCCCGTGAAGTATGTTGTATAAATTACGACTTGGTAGTAGCTTAGCTATGTGCTTTGCTGCGCAGCTCCAACCGGTGAGTTTGGCCGGTAGCGTGGGGATCAGGAGGCCCCGCGACTGAGTTCCCGCCTGATCATTTGGTGTTGGACCCCTAGTGGGAGCATCGCGCGGGTTGTGGTTGATACCAAAATCGCTGGTAGAGACTTTGTACTCGTATGTGGAGTTGCATTGGTAACGGGTGCTACAGATCCATAGAATAGCAGAGGTGGTAAGATAGGCCTCACTTCCGCCAATGGGTATTATGTTCTATGCTAACATAATCCGTGTGATATCTCCTGGCTGAAAAGAAAAGGTTGACAATATGCGGTTGGTTGACAATTGTCAGCCCCTTTTCCTAGATAGTGCAAGTTTTACTTGGCTATCCCAGGGGGGCGTTGGCAATAGCATCGTAATATGCCAGTGTGTCGCACACCGTGGGTAAGGCCTTCGCGGCAGGACTAAGATTAAACCTGCGTGGACTTCTGCCTCTAATGGCAGATATTGTTGTTCCAAAAACTCCAATACATCGTCCAATTGTTGAATTTCCCTTGGCTTGTTTACTTGTTGTTTATATAACCGTAAACCACTTTTAATGATGTCGCATCTTCTGTTTGAATTTCCATGGACGCCAGTGCTTGCATACTGTTGTTTGTTGTGTCGAGCATCTGTTTGATGCTTTTTGATGAATCGCTATTCATCATTGGCAGGCCCAGGATTTTATTCCTAATTTTGTGAATAGCAGTCTTCTATTCTCGTATCTTTGTTTTAGCAGCTCAAACGCTGCGTTATAATTCACTTCAGTGATTTTCAGGTGCTGAAGTAGCTGTTTCACTTCTCCTTTAACCACTACCAGTCTACTAGTCTACCAGGCTAATGTGACCTTGGCTTTTAATCTCTTCTGTCTTTGCGCACATTTTGTCATTTAAATCAATTGAGAACTTCGCTTCAGACTCTCCAATCGCGAGCTCGTCTCATAAAACTTAGTCCCAATTGCTGGGTGAATGCGTTCAATGCAACGGCACTTGTATAAATACATTGCAGTTGCTGTTCCGTTTTTTGTACCTGCTTTATTCCATAGAAATCATCAATTGTTTCCAATGTAAATACCGTTTTAAACTCGAACAATTCACGATACTGTCTTTTCTATTCTTCTCTGGCATCGTTTTTTTCTTTGTGCGTAATAGTTTCCATTATTGATCTATCGCTTCCTGCTGGCACCTCTTTTTGGCCTAACTGTTCCTACATTTTATCTTCATACATTAGCGGTCAATCCTTTGCTGCAACCTCTTCTGGGATCAGCTTCACCTTGATTCACCTTTTTTAATCTTTTTAACTAAAGTCAAAATTTCTGCTATCACCGACTTCACACTACTGTAGTACAGGGTGTCCGTCGGGAAGGTATACTACTTTGTGTTGCAGCCATTTTGGTAAACATTAGTCTTGACAGTTCATATTTGGCAGTCGTGAAGTAGAGACGTGGCAAATTTATTACGGAAAAATATTCGACAAACGTGTTTTAATCGTTAAAACATTTTATCAAAATCAATCATCGATTACTGTGACTATGAGAAAGTTAGCTGGTAGGGCCAAACATGGATCACAACGTACTGCAAGATCGGCTGAAAATATTACTGCTGCTCAATAAAGTGTTTAAAACAATTCACCAACCTTAATTCGACGCCAAGCTCAGTAGCTTGGGCTTCAAAGAACAACTTTGGCCACAATTTTGCACAAGGATTTGCATTTATTTCCATTTAAGATTCTTCCACAAGATCAAGGCCAGTAGGATGTTACAGCTCGCCCATAGCAACCGAGATTTTCGTGAAAAAATCATAATGAGTGATGAGGCACATTTTCATTTGAATGGATTGTGGTTCTAGGATATGTAAACCCCTCAAATTATTCATCAGTCACCTTTACATCCATTAAAACTGACAGTCTTATGTACAATTTGGCCAGGAGGAATCATTGGATCTTACTTCTATGAAACTGAAAACTGTGTAACGGTAACTGTCAATGGAGAGCGATATCGTGATATAATTGAAAACTTTCTTACGCCACAACTGCATGCTTTGGGCTTGACTAACTTGTGGTATTAACAAGACGGTGCCACATCGCATACAGCCAGGATTACAATGGAATTGCTGCGAGACGTCTTTCCACAACAACTTATTTCAAGAAATGGTGATGATCCGGACTTCTTTTTGTGGGGATATCTGAAAAGCAAAGTTTATGCAAACAAACCAGAACCGCTTGAGCAACTCAAACAAAATATTCGTCATGAAATTAATGGAATACCGCGAGAAATGTGTGAGAATGTAATGAAAAAATGTGATCAAAAGGGCTCGCATGTGTGAGGCTAACAGAGGCGAACATTTATCTGATAATGTATTCCATACATAATTGCCAACATTAAATAAAATATTTATCAATACAAGATCCATTCTCTTTCACTTAATCAAAAATTATAAGCAAACAAAGTGGTACACCTTCCCGGCGGGCACCATGTACAATGATTTTTTTTGTTTTTGACAAAATTTAATCATAAATTGCCAACTTTCCAAACCGTTAAAGTGTATTCCTATTTTATCAAATTCTAGTAGGACTTTGGATATATGATTTTCCCTGAAGAGAAAATGTGGTCAGATGGTCCACATACAATATATTAGCGCGTTTTAACCCATATGGATTATTACGCGAAAGTTTACGAGGGTCTAGAAGCCACAATAACCTATCTGACATTACTTTATCCAGCAGTTTTGAACAACGTTATTTTAATTAAATATGACTGCTGTATATTATTATAAAGGTGAATGAGCCGTATTTGGATATAATTTGGGCTACTTCTCAGTTAATGCGGTATAAATCTTATCCCTTCTTTCAATTTTCGAAGAATGAAACTAAACAGGTTTTACATAAACATAAACTTTTTACACAAACAAAAACAACCGTGGAAGTTATCATTGGGAGAATTATTAGACAAAAATCTGCATATTCGTAAGAAATTTCTTGCTGCAAATTTTCAACTTTTGTAGAGTCTTTCTATTCGTTATTGGGTTAACTTTGCTTTTTGCCGCAAGTAAAGTTATAGTATCACTGCATTTTATGTAAATTACAGCAGCAATACGTCTTCTCTGAAGCATCCGCAAACCCATGCAACTCCAAAGCTTCGCTTAATATCGTTATGACCCATCTAGTGATACGTATAGTTTTGAGCATTGAAATGTTATCCAACAATTGCTGCCACTCTCGCTAGATTTCATATGGTACAGCATCGTCCCACGCTATCTGCAGCAACTAAAGTTTTTGAACTATTAATTTTGGTACAATAGTAACGGGCGCCAACCAGCCTAACGGATCAAAAATTCTGGCCACCACTAATAATGCCTTCCGTTTCGTTATTTTATAACTTTCATCGACATTAATGTTGAATTGAAACTCGTCTCGAACTGCATCCCATTGTACGTCGCTATAGACTCGTCGTCTATGATAGCAATAACTTCATTGTTAGCTTTTCATTAGAAAGCCATTTCCTCAAATGAAACTTACGCTTCTGCAGCTGTGATGTCACCGCTTCCCTGATATTTTTGCATTTCTGAGCTCCAGCCATCAAAGCATCCATATAGAAATCTTTTCTTATTACTTCCGCTATTTCACTTCCTTCATCCAATTCGTCAGCAATGTTGAAGAGTGTTTTTACTGCTAAAAAATGGCGCTACCGACGTTCCGTATGTTACCGTTGTCAGTTTATATTGGCTTAATGTCTCGCTCTTACTTTTCCTCCATAAAATATATTGATACTCTTGATCTTCCCTAGTGACTTGGATTTACCGACACATTTTCTCCACGTCAGCTATTATTACATACCTCCACAATCGCCACTTTAGCATTATGTCAAATATGTCTTTTTGCAACTTGGGACTGGTGTACATAATGTCTTTAGACTCTTTCCATTCGATGTCTTAGCTGATGCATCAAATACGATCCTCACTTTTGTTGTCCGGCTTGTTTCTCTTACTACGGCTTGATATGGCAAATAATATTTGCCTTGCATGACCATCAGTACTTTCACCATATGTCCCATATCCTCGTACTTCTTCATAAAATTACCATACTCTTTCTTCAGCCACAGCTTAGCATCCAGCTTCTTTTTTGTTGCAAAAAATCTGGCCACTGCTTGTGGCTTTGACACCCCTAACGCTTTATCTTCTTTAAAGGGTAACGTTACCACCACCCGTCCATCTTCCCCAATGGTTGTTGTTTCCCCGTAGTTTTTCATGCACCATTGATCTTCAACATAATTATTTCGATGTAGTTCAACTTCGTCCAGTTCCCAGAGATTCTCAAGATTTGTCACCGTTGAATGTATTCTTCGGGATTTATTTTTAATACTAATTTTATCCGACAGAGGATGTGGGCCGTTATTCTTTTTCTTCCATTATATCAGCATATATATCTCCGCCAATTATCAAGTCGATCCTATTATATTTATTGAATATAGGATCCGCCAATACATAATTGTCCCAATTTGTCATATTCACATCAAATGATTCACTCGGTTGGACACTAATTACAGTTGGAAGGACTAAAGCTTGAGTCCTAAATACATCTTTACGTAAAAATCTTGGCTTTATCCCCAGTGTTACTTTTTGTTTTGAGAACCCCACTAGTGCTCTACCAAGCCCATGTATCTCTGTTTTGCTTCTAATCCGAGGGAGTCCCAATATCTGAGCCGCTTCTTCAGAAATAGATGTAACCTGGTATCCTTGGCCAATCATGGCACACATGAGAACATATTCACTAGAAGCTCGTCCTTTAATCATGGCAGTTGCTAATAGTACAGGCATATCATCGCTATTAGTTACCATCGTTGACTGCTGGATGGGTCGATTTGCTTGCGGTCTGTTTCGTGGACGAGAATATTCCATGTGCATTAACGTGTGATGTCTGCCATCGCATTGTTTACAGCGTATGTTACTGGTGTACTTCTTGTCTGTCTTGTGGCTCAGACAACAAAAACAGATCCTCTTTCTGGATATTACTGATCGTCTGTCCCCAACGGACATGGTTGCTAACTTTCTACACTCGTTTGATGTCCGCCTTTGTCAAGACAAAACACAGATCAGTGTTTTGATCCCTTTTCTAAGATCTCTTCTATAACTATATAGTTGTTGATCTCCTACTGCCTCTAATGACAGATATTGTTGTTCCAAAAACTCCAATACATCGTCCAATTGTTGAATTTCCCTTGGTTTATTTACTTGTTGTCCATACAACCGTAAACCACTTACACTTTAAATTTCCTAACAAGAATCCACGCAATGAATGCCAGTGATTGCATACTGTTGTTTGTTGTGTCCAGCATTTTTGATGAATCGCTATTCATCATTGGCTGGCCCAGCATTTTATTCCTAATTTTGTGAATATCAGTCTTCTATTCTCGTACCTTTGTTTTAGCGGCTCAAACGCTGCATTGTAATTCACATCAGTAATTTTCAGGTGCCGAAGTAGCTGTTTTGCTTTTTCTCTAACCGCTGATTTTGTCGATACATCTTTTCAACATGTGATAATTGTGGAGAGTCATGAATCACCGTCTTAAAAACGTAGTGAAACAAACCGGAATTTGTATTTCCACCAGTCTAATGTGGCTTTGGCATTTGACTTCTTCTGCCTTTGCGTACATTTTATCATTAAAATCAATTGGGAACTTTCGCTTCAGACTCTCCAATCGCGAGCTCGTCTCATAAAACTGCATCTCCATTGCTGCTGTCAATGCGTTCAATGCAAAGGCACTTGTATAAACACATTGCAGTTACAGTTGAAGTTCACTCGTTGTGAACAGACGTGTTTATTCAGAGCGTTTTTTGGTAATTTTCCAGTGTTTAAGTATAGATACACAGTGCAGTTCTCGGAGTTAGCCAGTGACATCACACAGCAGTGCTGTGTGTATTGTTGTGCGAGTAACGGCAAGCTGCCCCCTGTCGTATATACGGCATCGGAGGCAGAGTTGTCGTCCGCATCTGCTGCGGTCAGTGGTGGCATAAGGCTATGGGCAGCAATGAAGTGGCAGCGGCAGGGGGTGAGCCGTCCGCTACAGTACCTTTACCAAAGGTGAAGTCACGAGGAGAGGGCAGAAGAGGAGCAGGTCAGTCGGCCAAGGTTCCCATTTCTTCCTCTATGGAAGATCTGGCAAACCTTGGTGGGCCGGCACCTGCGAAGAAGCCTTCCGGGGCTGAGACAGTGGGCGCTATGGCTGCAATAGGCAGGGCAAGACGGATCTTCGGACAAATGGCGGTCACGGACAGGGAGAGCGTCGACAGAGTGCTGCTGAAGGAGCTCCTGGGTTACTCTGCGGAGTACCAGGACCTCAGGACCTGCTGCTAATGGGTGCAGCGGCAAGCAGCAGCGTGAACGCGGTCCGACCCGCGGGTACCAGCCACATAGAGCCACCGGTAACCCGAACTCCGGTGGCGATTGCCCCCGTAGTGAAGACTCCGGTTGTGCGATCATTAATATTCATGAGTGATCTGTACGAGAAGAACCTCAAGGGCAAAATGACCCAGGAGGCTTTTCAGGCTGACGTACGGCTCCATAGGCGTCCGTGGGATTCGACCAAGGGTGGGACAGTGAATGTCGTCCTGGAAGGACAGGCTTCAGACATGGATTCCCTGCTGGCGGCACAACGCTGTTACATCGGCTGGTTCTCATTCCGTGTGCGCGCAATGGATGCGTTACCCAGCTGTTTCAAGTGCCTGTCCTTCAGCCACTTCACGAAGGATTGTCGGCCAAAGGAAGATGTCTGCTTCCGCTGTGGCCAGCATTGGCATATGGCCAGAAACTTCAAACCAGTCTCATGCCGTAACCGTGCTCTTCGGTGGAGCCCTTGGATCACCGTATTGTGTCTGAGGACTGTCTGCTCTATTACGCATTGGTAGCCAGGGCGAAAGCAAGACATTAAGATGGGTACTCGCAGTATTGTTTATATACAGGAGCCTAACGTAGCCCATAATGGTTACCTGCTTTTATGCGGGTATATCCTGATAAAAGACATAATGCTGCAGTCATTGTCAATGACGTTCACTTAGATTGTGCAGAAGTTTGTAGCTTGGAATGAGGGGTTTGTGTTTCTGTTGAAGGCAATGTCGGTCATCTTCTCATCTTTGGAGCCATATCTGACGTATATGTTATCACTTTTAAGTGGTAACCCTGTAATCTTCGGTTTGGACGCGAACGCATCTTCCCCGATGTGGTTCAGCAAGGTAACCAGCGCTACGTCCGGTTATCAGAACCAATATCGGGGTGAGGTGCTAAGTGAGTGGATGTTCTCTAGGGGACTTCACGTGGTGAACGAACTGTATGCGTTCGATAGTGGGGATGGGACTACATGGCAGACCAGTCCCTCCGTGAGTGATCATAACTACATTGAAGTTATGCTCATTTATGAACGGATTGAAGGCAGCACCGTAGGCATCAGGCAGTGGCGCACCTGGAACGCTAACTGGGATCCATATGGGTCACACATCGCATCTGCAGCTGCCAATGTGCCTTTGGAAGCCTTTAATCGGATAATGGTGGCTGAACAGGTATCAACGATTGTTGAGACTGTTCAATGGGTCAAAGACAGTCTCCTTTCTAGGAGCGTACGGCGTACTAGGAGGAGAGTGAGATGGTGGACACAAGAATTAAGTCGGAAGAGGAGAGAAGTTCGACGCCTCAGGAAACGTTTCCAGAGGGGTAGGCGAACAGAGGCCGCCGACTTGGACCACCTCAGGTCACCATATGGAGCCGGACTTAACGAATATAGGCCAATGATTATAGACGTTAAGGAGCCAGAGTGGCGCGACTTCGCTACTTGCCATAGGGATGATCCCTGAGATCATCACTACCGCATCTGTAGAGGAAAGGGAATGGACGTGAAAGTCTCTAGAATAAAGGATGGCCGTTCCAGCCTGATTTCCTGGGACTGCGTTCAAGCTTTGTTGCAGGAGTTCTTTCCGAGGTCAGATGCTCTGGCTCCTCCTCCTTCGGTACCCGGTGCATCTGAGTTGGAAAGAGTGGAGATCGCGGAAAGTATGACGCTTGTCAGATCTCGCAAGTCACCTGGTATGGGCGGAATAACCGGAGAGATATTTAAAAGCTCCTGCAAGGCTATTCCGGGCTACCTCCTTTGCAAGTTGGATATTTTCCGTCCGACAAGATCAGGAGCAATCCTCGATCTTACAGGGGTATTAGCCTGCTTCCAGTGCTTGGAAAATTACTGGAAAGAATAATGGTGCAAAAAGTTAGTGAGAGAGTCATTGACGGCAGATGCCCTCTTCAGTACGGCTTCACAAATGGCCGTGGTGTTGAGGATGGCTGGATCCACGTTCAGAAATGCGTGAGTGAATAAACTGATAACTATGTTCTTGGTGTATTTATGGACTTCAAGGGCGCTTTCGATTTCCTGTTATGGGTGAGGGTGTTGGGTCAGGAGGTGGGGTGCCAGGAGTTGCGCCTTGGCGTAGTTACTTCTGTGGCAGAACAGCTAGAGTAGTTGGGGCAAATAGTGTGGTGGAACTCGATGTTGTTCGTGGCTGCCCGCGGGGTTCCATTTCCGGTCCATTTATATGAAAGCTTATGATGGAACCGTTATTACGGCACCTAAGTGACCAGTGCAAAGATTGTGCATATGCTAATGACCTACTCATCATGGTTGAGTGTCGCTTCTGGTTTCGGCAAAGGCTCTGGCCGATTAAGTGGGTAGAGAGCATGAGTAGGGCTGAGCTCAAGGGGCTCTTGGACGAATGTGTCTTATCGAGATGGCGAAAAGGGAAGGGAGTGATAACGGACGTGCAACATTTAGGTTTTTGCCAGATGTTAGGTTCGTTGAAAGGAAACCTGACTTTCGTCTTACCCACTGTCTTGCTTTCTTGCTTACGGGACATGGCTCACTCAATGCCTTCCTGCACAAGAGAGCCTTGTTCAGTCGCGAGTCGTGCAGCTGTGGTGCACCAGTCGAAGACTGCCGACACATTTTTGTGAATGCCCCTTATATGCAGATATAAGGGACCTCCAGGGCTTAGCGGTAACAAGGTCAGTGGATGAATGGATAGTCAGCAATATGCTCTCTACCCAGGGCGTTTTGGCTAGAGCAACGGTGATTGCTTCCAGAGCGTTTGCTAGGCGCAGGGCTACTACGGCGTAGTCGTGGGAAGTGGGTCTGCCGACCATTTCAAGGCAGTCTGACCTGGGGGTTGAGCGGCTACGAGACTGTTGGGATCATGCTGGTCCCACAACCCCTTTCAACTTGATAGTCGGCAGCTGTTTGCTCGTGTGCAGGGGCACCAGTCGCTGGACTGCAAGGAGTTGTAACTGGGAGCAGGACAGCTACAAAGTTTCACCAGATGCCCGTTCTCTGGAATTGAGGGAGATCGGAAGTCACACGGATTGGATCTCGAGTTCGTGCCTTGTTTATTTGTCCGTATTTCCTGGGGGATACAGACATGAATCCATGACTGGCGCCCCTGCAATGATCAAGTTGTGAGATCGGTCCAATCCAACAGTCTTGTAGCGACTTATCTCTCAGGTCAGGCTGCCTTGAATAGACCGGCAAACTCATTCACACAATTCGTCACAGTAGCCATACGTCGAGCAACTCCGTTGCTCTAGCCAAGAGAGCATATTACTGACTATCCTCATCACCTGCCCTAAATATCGCTAATCTCTGGAGCTCCCTTATATCTGCATATAACAGCACTCTCTTATGCATTGAGTGATCCATGTCTCGCCAGTAAGAACCCAGGGCAAAAGTTGAAACCAAAATAAACTTAACGTCTTGCAAAAACTAAAATGTAGTACATTTGCTCTGACACTCTTCCCAACGTGTTTGCCAATTCGACAAAACGATATGTTTGAAGCGCATCTGTCGATACCGTGCGACATACTGACATACAAGCCAATACCACCACTTTCTGATAAGAGAAGGTCTTATGATACCCGAATGCAGACCTCACCGATTCGCTCCACACAGGAGACGCATAAGCTGCCATAGCAACAAACAATCCCTGATAAACAATACAGCAGCTCATCTGCTTAGCTCCCAATCACTCCTAAGCACGTGTCTAAGCTGGCAGACAACGCTGACTAGTTTTCGTCGCAACCTACCCGAAACAGGCAAATAGTTCATTCACTCTCCCATGGCAACACCTAAGTATTTCACTTCCGTGACGCACCATGTTCCGACTACTACCTGACTATCGTCAACATAGCCAAGACTCGCTTCTCCATCACGGAATGAGACTAACATTCAATCATGATGAGATCATCAACACAAAATTTTCACTGATCACTTATCTGTCGCAATAGTGGGTCCATCATGATGGACCACAAATGGAACCCTGCGGAAAGCCACGAACAACGCTGAGCTCCACCGTGCTACTTGCACTAACTATACACTAGCTGTTTTACCTCGGTTCCGCTGTAAACAAAACGAATGATGTCAGCATGGAGATAAAGAGGAGAGTATTGCTTGAGAACAGATGCTACTTTGGGCTAAACAAGCGACGCAATGATAACGCGCTCTCTCGATAGACCAAAATTCTTCTGTACCAGACGTTGGTTTTACCTGTCTTGTTATATGGCGCAGAATCATAGTTTATGACGCAAGCGGGTGAATCAGTACTGGCAGTTTTCGAGAGGAGAATATATGGACCCATCATCGTTAAGGGAAAGTATCGGCGTTGCATGAACAATGAGCTGTACGAGCCGTAGCCGACATCGTCATGAGCAAACGCATTAACGTACAGCGATTGCGTTGGCTGGGTCATGTTGTGCCGATGGACCCAAATGCTCCGGCAAGGAAAGTTTTCGACAACGAACTTCGTGGACGGCGGAGAAGAAGGTGACCAAAACTCCGTTGGAAGGACGAGACTTTAAAATACTATCGAAACATGGTGTGGCGAATTTTCTACCGGCAGCGTATAATAGATAAGTATGTCTAATCCAGTCGTCACCTAAGAAGAAGAAGAAGACACAAGCTGTTCTGCCAGAGAAGTACTGAAGTCTTTTCAACACCCTCCCCACCGCAAGTAATCGAATTCGAACTTCGCTCACGCATCTCTTAACGTGCATCGACGAATCTTCAAACCCTTGTAAAACCGTAGGACACATTATGCCGTCAATGACTCTTTCTCTTAATTTCTGTGCAAGTACTTTTCCGAGCACCGAAAGCAGGCTAATACCTCTATACGATCAAGGATTGCTCCTGACCTTGTCGGGCAACTTTAAGAGAATAATGACCCTGGTTGTTTTCCATTAACCCAAAAATGACCTACATGTACGCAATGCCTGTATGAAACTTCCGGGCAGTCCGGAATGGCCTTCCATATGATTTTACACATCTGTTGGATTAGGCTGTCCGTACCCGGTGATTTCCGCGATTTAACAAGCGCTATGCTTTCGATAATCCCTGCTCTTTTCAATTTTAGTGCACCAGATACCACTTCCGACGAAGCCCAAACGCACCAACCCTTATTCCTGAAATATCAACATTCCTACCCTCCTTTCTATAGAAGCGATAGAATGTCCCCAGGGATCATCTCCATACTGAGTATCAAAATTCCCGTCACTGTGACCCCTTAACGTTCAGAAGTCCACGAGGGTTTAACGTGAGTCTCGCCGTGAACGCCTTACCCACGGTGTGCGACTCTCTGGGCATGTTACAATACGATTGCCAACGCCCCCTGGGGTAGCCAAGTAAAACTTGGGCTATCAAGGAAAAGGGGCTGACAATTTTGGTACTACAGCATATTGTCAGCCCTTTCTTCGCAGCCAGGAGATACCAAATTGATTATGCTAGTATGGAACTTAATCCCCATTGGCGGAGGTGAGGCCTATCTTACCACTTCTGCTACTCTATGGGTCTGCAGCACCCGGTTGCAATGCAACTCCACATTCGAGCACAAAGTCTCTACCAGCGATTTTGGTATCAACCACAACCCGCGTGATGCTCCCACTAGGGGTCCAACACCAAATGATTAGGCGGGAACTCAGTCCCGGGGCCTCCTGATCCCCACGCTACCGGCCAAACTCACCGGTTGGAGCTGCGTAGCAAAGCACATAGCAAAGCTACTACCAAGTCGTGATTTATACATCATACTTCACGGGATTGGTCGCCCTGTGGCAAAAGAGTACAGACTGGACATTTTTACATGCCTGCAGGCACGGAGACCCCAGGCAGGTGGAACGGTCGATACTACATTGCAAAGATGCAGTATCCTCACCGGTGGGGGTAAACTCCAAACCCCTCCCGTTCGGCGACGGTGAACGGCAACCATGAAATATAGACATAGCGAAAACCTCATGCCTGTCCGTACCCCCGAGAGATCAAAAAGATACAGATGACAGGGCACGAACCCGAGACCTACCCGTGTGTACCCCTATCACCCCCGGTACCAGAATCCTCTGGTCAAACTTCGTAAATAATCTAACTCTGTAGAAAATCTACTCCCAGTTTCCATCCCTTGCGGCCCAGCGACTGGTGTCCTCGCACACAAACACACAGCTGCCAACAATCAAGTTGAACGGGATTGTGGGATCAGCATGATCCGAACAGCCCCACAGCCGCTCAACCCCCAGGTCAGACTGCCGTGAAAAGGTCAGCAGACCCACTTCCCACAATTACGTCACAGTAGCCCTCCTTCTAGCAAACGCTCTGGAAGCAGACATCATTGCTCTAGCCAAACCACCCTGTGTAGAGAGCATATTGCTAACCACCCAGTCATCCCCAGACCTTGTTATCGCTAATCCCTGGAGGTCCCTTATATCTGCATATAAGGGACGTTCGCACAAAACGTGCCGCCAGTCTTCGACTGGTGCACCACAATTGCACGACTCGCGCTCGGACAGGGCTGTCTTATGCAGGAAGGCATTGAGTGACCCATGTCCCGTCAGCAAGAAACCAAGGCAGGGGTTAAACCAAAGTCAGGGTTTCTTCCAACGAACCTAACATCTGGCAAAAACGTAAATGTTGCACGTCCGTTTTGACTCTCTTCGCAACGTGTTTGCCATCTCTACAAGACACATTCGTCCAAGAGCCCCCTATACTCAGCCCTACCCCTTAACGTTCATAAGCATTTGCTTAAAATTGTTAAACGCGGCTCAGTACTAAAACTTGAGGTAATCGTCTACCCCTATGGAAACGTTTTCTGAGGCGCCGAACTTCCCTCTTTTTCTTACTTAATTCCCGCTTCCACCATCGTATTATCCTCCTAGGAATGGGACATTCGTTAACGCAGTGAACAATTTTAACAATCGTTCATACCTGCTCATTTACCGTCATACAAGGGCATAACGGCCACAGCAGCTGCAATATGCGTCCCATATGCATGCTAGTTAACCATCCTGATTATCACGGACGGACTGACCTGCCATTTACTCTGAAACCTGGATTTGCCTACGCTATTCGCAATCGCCACAACAATGTCGCTAACTCCATGCCAACAATCAAAACTGTACAGTTCACTACGTGAAGTTCCCTAAAGAAAATCTACTTGCTCAACACCTCACGCCAACACAGATTCCGATAAACAGACGCAACACTGGTTACCTTACTGAACCACATCGGGAACGATGCATTCGCGTCTAAACTGAAAATCCCAATTTATCACTAGAAACCGATAACAACGTAAATCTCACCAAACTTGCAATATAGGGCAAGACGACCGAAATCGCAAAATCAAAAACAAATCACAAATACCCCATTCAGAGCTAATAACCTATGTCCAGACCAAATTAACGTCGTTGACTATAACGCCAACAGCGTCAAGTTTTTCGACTGGAGAAACCCGCATAAATCCACGCGCCCTGTAATGGACTACATGGGGCTCCCGTAAAAGTACGATACTGCAGCTACGATCACAAATAGCCTTTCCCAGTTCTGCCATCGCAGAGTTGCCTTCTCCCTAGTTATCATGGCGTAATATATAGAACATAGCAGACACCATTTGGTGATTTGAAGGCTCCCCCGAAGAGCGCAGTAGTGGGTTGAAACAGTCGCTGACCATATGACCATGTTGTCCAAAGCGGAGGCAAAAATCCTCCTTAACCCGACATTCCTTCCTGAAGTTGTTAAGCGGCAATCACTTGAAACAGTTCGGTACCAACCTGTGCCGCTAGCATGGATTTTACGGCCAAAGTCCTTCCGTCCAGGGCGACAATTACTGCTCTGCTCTTGGTCGGATCCCATGGACAACTAATAAATTTCTAAGGTATTTCATCAGGACCGTTTTGATGCGCACTATTTTTTTACAGCTCTTATACCTGTGAACACACATCAGCGTACTTTCGTCGGGTTTTGCAGATAAGTATCCTGAGTCAAAAATTACCTGAACAAAATTCACATTTGAACATTATCTCATCCAAGAACTAAAGTAGGTCTTCAATGAATTTCGAAACTACTTCATCAGCGTGATCTTGCAAGGCATTCATATTTACTAGTGCCCAGAGACTTAAATGTCCTGAACAAAATTTGCATTTTGGACTTTTTTTCACCCAAGAAAAAAAAACATGTCACTATTTCTATCGGCATCGGAACTATTTATGTCGGCATTATTTTACTGGGCGCATATGTGTTCACAGTATTCATATCTTTAAATCGGAATTGTAATATACTTTTTATGGTAGAATTTCACTTAATTTATATATGAGTATGTATGTATATGAATATTATGCATGAATATATCTATGCTAATATATAAGAATGCGAAATTAGGACGTAAGAAAATATGATTAAGAATACCGTTATATTTAAGTATAAGCTGACGAAATTTGAAAATAAAGTCAGTTATTAAACACACTTTAGCCGATACATTTGGCTTGGCTGCTGAAGAAAAAGAAGAAGAGCTGACAAGGATTCCTCCAAATTAGAAGCCAAAACACCGTCCAGCTGTGAAATTAGTATATTTAAGAAGAAAACTAGCCAATTTGAAAGGAAGAGTCAGTGCTGATAATGCTCCGCCATAGAACGTCGCATCTGAGCTATGGCTGAAGATTGATGACATCGAGAAACAACTGGCCGCACACAAAACCAAAAACAATGTGTTAATCACGAACAAGAGTCAATAAAACATGTAAAAAACTTCCATTCACTTTTTTTTAAATATTTGTTTATTTATAAATAAAATTACGAATTGGAACACAGAAAAAAATTTTTTTTTTTAAATATTTAGAGAGAAATTATCACTCACTCATTTGGTTACAAGCATAAACATACATACATACTTAAAACAGCCCCTAAATTTTAAAACTATTTTCACAAATTACTCAATACATTTTGGTCCGGATTATATAGAATAGATATGATATTATGGAAAAAATGTACAAAATTTTGACACCAAAACCATTAAAATCTGAATAAAATGTGTCGAATAATTGAATTTTATTTAATATCAACTTTATAAACTCACACTTCACTCTATAAAAGAAGATATATCGCACCCAAAATACAAAAGGGGCACAACTCAAAATTCTCTATTATTCAGTAGAGGCAAAAAAAACCGTTTATGTAAAAATGGTTGCAATATGACATAAAAATAGACATAACGGCATTTTTCCAGTTAAAGAAGATAGTGATGAGACGGAAATTTTTATAGTAGTTAGAGATGTGTAATGTGAATCAGTTTATGGGAAAAAGTAGATTTTGACAATTTTTGAGTTGTGCCCCTTTTGTATTTAGGGTGCGATGTGAATATTGTAAACAAAACAAAAACATATGATCGCAATCACATGTTATAACTATTATACTATTGCAGGGTTGCATTTATATAAACTATTAAAGCGTGAGAATAAAAAAATATATAATCGCCGGAATTATATATGTCGTAGTCGAAAAGTGACAACTCTCGTAGTCACTGTCGAATTTACATTTTATCGGTATCATGTAACTTTTTCGACGTGAGTGTAGTTTTGTAATAGATTTCTCTCACAAAACAGATCAGGTGATAAATAAACAAAACAAAATACCTGCTGATATGTTGACACAATTTCCATTTAATTTTTCCCGCGTTGTGCTGATTTTTTGCAATAATTCCTAAGCAAACAACTAAAAATGATAAGTTTGGCTATATTCCCATCTTCTGATGAGGATGAAGATGAACGCAGTGTAAGAGAACTTAGAAATTTTAGAAGACAATTGAGAAATCGCTCGAACATATTTGTACTCCCAACTTCCATGTAAGTTAGGTTAATTGTTACTATGAAGCTTTTTATGAAGACTTTTTTAGATTTATTGCAAATTTTAGATTGAATAAAGATGCTTTACGGTATGTTCTGAGAGAAATATCACCCTTGCTCCAAGATGGCTCCAGATCAACACAAGTGACCAAAACATTGCGGCTTGCAGTAACGATGAGAATCTTAGTTGAAGGAAGTTATCAAAAAGGAGCTGGAATCGACTTTAATGTTGGGATAGCCCAACCAACAGTCAGTGGTGTATTTCATGAATGTATAAATGCCATGTTTATACAACTTTGTCCGAAGTGGATCTCTTTCATTATGACAGAGTCGGAAAAAAATGAAATCAAGTAACAATTTTACCAAAAAAATGGTTTCCCGGGCGTTATCGGTTGCGTCGATGGGACACACATAGATTTTGGCTCCAAGCCTATCGGAGCAATATAAATAGTACAATAGAAAGGGTTTCTATAGTTTAAATGCAATAGTGGTGAGGAAATAAAAAAAGGTTATTTAAATATTCAACATAAAACATTACAGGTTTGTGATCATGAACTAAGAATTCGTTACATATCATCACATCACCCTGGATCAGCTCATGACTCTTTAATATGGAACGCTAGTGATCTAAAGCCATACTTAGCGTAAATGATGATGCAAGTGGCGAACGGAATACGTGGCTGTTGGGTAAGTAGTAATTTTACATGAAGCTTTAAATTAATTATTATTCCTCTTTGTATATTCAATATTAGGAGATGCAGGATATCCACTAGAGCCATACTTGACCACCCCTTTTAGAGCAGCTGAAGAAGGGAGTGTTGAATGTCGATTTAATACTATTCATTCAAGAACGAGAAATGTTGTAGAAAGGCAATTGGAGTTTTAAAAAATTGATTTCGTTGTGTTCTTCAGGAAAGACATATAAGACAGATAACGGCGGTGTGTGCCGCTTTACATAATATTTGTATTTATTATAAACTAGACTCACGTGAGTTTGACGTCACACTAATAGAAAATGAAATAGAAAATGAAGATGATATACAGAACAACTACGAAAGCATGACCACTATTAATATACGGTCAAATATAATGAATTCAATGTTTTAATTTTAAAAATAAAAAGTTCACTGTTTAGCATCTTAAATAAAAAATAAGGCTCAAATAAAAAGGTACTCCATACTGAATAATACTAAAACTTAATGTTAAAAAAGAAACAGCAGTTAGCAATTTTTTAATTCTTCCAATTCAATTTTACATCTTCTTAGTTCAATTTCCTCCATTCTTAGCTTTAAAATCGCACTTCTTTGTATATCTTTCTTTTTTATCTCGTCTTTGTACATTTGTACTTTCCCTTTTTGTAACTTTAACTGCTCTTCTTGCAACTTAAAAGTTTTACGGCTATATCTTTCCAATTCTGCCAAGCTTTTCTTTACATCGTTGTATAAATCAGTTTGGACTTTTAATTGTTGCTCGAGAAGTGTATATTTTTGCACTGATTTGGCCTGTTCTTTTGCCTTTGATGGTCGAGGATTGCAATTGGAGCTCAGAGGCAAATCTTCCATACTAATGTCAGTAACTAGTTCTTCATACGTATTCTCTCTCAAGTCCACCACTGAAGCATTTGCAACACCAAAAGTTGGTCCTTCTGGATTAATTATTGAATCCATTTGTAAAAGTGCTTCAACTGTGTCTTCAACTGGTGTTAGCACCTTTTGCTTAAATATACCTCCTCCAGTTGCGCGACTTTCCATTTTGTTGTGCATAAGCTTCTTTTTTACGCTTGTTTTCAAATCAGCCCAAACTTTCATCCAACCATCGACTTCACGCGTAGGAGGTCCAATGCTGTTTAGCTTAGTTTTGATAACGCCCCATTGTTGTTTTAAAGTCGACTTTTCGGTAGTTTTGTTCCATAAAGTGGACAAGGGTTGCAAATTGTTTTGGTGTTGTAACTTTTAACCTTATATAAAAACAGACATGTTAGCTGAAATATATGGTAAAAGTTTGAAGCCAAACTTACTTTTTATTATCCATTTTCCGTTTGAATCTTTTGATTATTTTGATTTCTTCCTTTTTTTCTGACCTGTGACCAAGAAAATATATAACGACTGTTTCTGCCAAATTTTGGAGTCGAATACGACATACATAATACCGTTATTTGTAATAGATTTTCAACAGGGTCGCATTTCTGTCGAAAAGTGACTTACGTGACATAGATTTTGAGTGACTACGACATACATAATTCCGGCGAATATATTATAAAAAATTATTATACAAAAAAGTATAGATCAGTAGCAGAATTTAAAAGCAAATATTTTTTTAACCCAAAATGGATATTTTATTGCATGTGCGATACATGTAGAGGATTATATGGAAATGCATTATTAATATACTTATGAATTATACGATGAAATCAAATTAAATATATGAATGAAAATTTTAATTAGTTTATTAATTTCTCTAATAATGAGTGAATGAATGAATATTATTTATTGAAGAAATTTTAAACTTCAATTGGAAACAAAAAAAAAAAAAAAATAGAAAATTTCGAAAGATTAAAAACAAATTTAAAAAAGCAAGAATTTATAAAAAGAAATATATTGAAAATATACTACAATATCTAAAGGATGTTAAACAAGAAATTGAAAATATGGAAATTAAAGAAGGTAAGGAAATTGTCTTGGCAAAGCAAGAAATATACCAGTTGTTAAAAGAACTTTATGTTACAATTGAAAATTTACAAATAAAAGCTGATAATCAAAAATTAAATATGGCATCCTTCGATATATCATTATGTGGCAAAAATTTGCAAATTTTTAAGGGAACGCATACATTTTAGATGATTTTCTTATGCAAGTTAAATAATAATAATAATAACAATAACAAGAGCAACGGATGTAAAAACAATCGTAGTAACAAAGATTTTAATAATAGAAATATTAGAAATTACAGTGGAAACAACAGTAAGCATAATGCAAACTACAATACCAGTAGCTACAGGAGTGATGAAAATCAAAACTATGTATAACTATAACAGCAGAGGAAATAACCAATCATTGAAATCATATCATTATACTGTCTATCAGGGAAACTCAGATGGCCGGGTAGGAGAAGATGTTATTCAGTGCGCCCAAAAATAAAGTTTCATTAAATTTCAAAAAATATTAATGCTTTCATCGTTATCAAATGCGAAAATATCAACCAAACCCTGACATGTCAAATTAAATCACTGGAAAACACTAACATGCGAGAAGAAGCGACATTAACAGGAATATCAACTGAAGCCATACAATGCCTAGGAACAAAAAATTTGAGCCTTTCTGTGAATAACAGAAGTATTAAAATACGTTTCATATAGTTGAAAACGAATTACCCATTAAAGCAGGTGGAATTTCAGGAACAGACATTTTGGCGAAATATATGTGGATATAAACGAAGAAGAAATTATATTACCGATGAACTCTAAACCAAAATCTAACACAAATATTATTATACCAGCCAGAGCAGAATCAATTGTTCCATTAAGTTCACAAATTAATGAAGAGAACATCGTTTTAAATAAAGAAATACGAGTACAAACAGGAGTTTACATAGCAAATAGCATAAATCTAGTCAAGGGTATTTTTAAATACAAAACTCTCCAAAAATATTTTTTTGGTGAGTTTGGATTGCGCACAACATCCACTTCGCAGTTACAATATATACAGCGCAAATATGAACAACTAATGCAAAGATGATTGACTTGAAAAATTACTGAAATAGAAGGAAACGACACTCATGCGCAAAGTTCGCTCATTGAAATTGTTAAAGAATATCAAGATAATTTTCAGTTACAAGGAGATGAGTCAAGAATTAAAAACCTTTGTACACAAGAAGTACAAGTAAAAGATTCTACGCCAGGTTATATAAAAAACTGTAGACCACCGTAAACGCAAGTAGACGAAATATACAAACAAGTTAATAAACTTTTGAATGAAAACATTGTAGAACGAAGTAATGAGATTTGTAGCATTTTGTAATTACTATAGACGCTTTTTACCGAAATTTGCTGATATAGCGTAAAATTTAAATATGCTATTGAAGAAAGGCACAAAATTTGAATGGTATGAGAAATTTCAATAATTTTTCGAAAACTTTACAGTATCCATATCTGTGGACTTTTGACAAAACAACTTCTCTCGAAAGAACGCATTTTTCCAAGATTTTTATGTTGTGTGTATAATTTTATTACGGTTCTTTTGGTGTAACCGTTGCATTTCTACGTCATCAACTTTTTTCCGTTTATTTCGAAAAAATATTTTATAAAATAGCTTGTCTCAAACAGTTTAAAAATAATTTGAAATACAAATAATTAAATTCCTATATCGTTTTGACAAAACAGTTTATTTGTATTTAATTGTTTCTAACATGCACGTGTTTCGTTTTAACAAAACAACTTCTCTTCAAACAAGTTTATTTATCAAAACTTGTGTTCGAAAAATTTTATTTTGTTTGGAACAAGATAATTTTTTCAATGGTTAATAGAAAAATTTCATTTTGACTAAACGACTTGTGTGGAAAGTAGTTGTTATGTGAAAACTAAAACTGAAAAAAGTAAAATATTATTTGCAAACAAGTGTTTTTGTGGACTTGAAAAGTTGAAGTTGACACCACTGTCTATTGGATTTACCAAATTCAGTTCGACAAGTTATTTTATATAGTGATTCCTGTCCTGGTCAGAACCGCAACTCATATCTATGAGCAATGTTTGAGAAAGTTTTGGAAGATCACACAAGTATTGATATAATTGACCATAAGTTTCTTGTTGTGGGTCATACGCATCTTGAATGTGATACAGTACGCGCGCAAATAGAAAAGAAAAGAAAAATTTTTTTCGGCTCTATTCAACACTCACACGATTGGGCTAACTTGATATCAGCGGCCAATAAAAACTATATTGTCTATGAATTAGGGCAAGAGGATTTTTTCGACTTTCATGCACTATTAAAAGACAAATATACATGGAGACCACATAGAATTTCAGGTAGATTTTCAAATACCGAGGATTCAACAGCATTATTTTCTTTGTCTTCTCTTTTTTAGGTGAGAAGTTTGAGTGGAAACACGTCCGTTGGATGAGGTACGAAAAAAGCAAGCCTGGAGTGTTACAGTACAAATATTCATTACACTAGACCAGAAGACCCTTTTCAGCAGCTAAACATAACTTCCCGCAGTCTAAAAAAGCGTACTCTCCAATTAGTTAGAAGCTATAATTCCCCTTTGGCTGTATCACAAAGTAAAAAGAAAGATTTATTGGATATGCTGCCATTAATTAGTACAAATAAATAAAACCATTTGTTTAAATTTTTGTTAACTAAATTCAGAAATTTATGTTATAACGAATATACTATTAATTTTTAAAATCAAACTATTTCGAATTTTTTTATTAGTTTCATTTTCACAGAAAAACTTGCCTTCACATAAGAGCATAATACCAACCTCAGATTTTTTTAAACTCATTTTGACATAAGAACTTGTATAACGTAAGTTTATTTTTTTGTTGAAAAGAATTTTGACAAAACATCCAATGTTTTTATTTTAAGGTTTTTTGTAAATCTATTGGTATTAGAAGAGAATTATTAATATCACCACGTCAATTTAATATTTCAATTTTATACTACACTATTAGATTATTACCAATTATTTTTTAAAAAAAGTTGTGAGGTCTTTTAAGAGTTTTTTCGATCCCCTGAAAAATAGCTGTTTTTGAAAGAGGTTGTTTTGTCAAAAGTGCACAGATATTTTAACAACAGATGCATCTAACTATGCACTCGGAGCAATTTTATCTCAACGAGAGATTGGTTCCGATTTACCCATATCTTACGCAAGTAAATCATTGGCAAAACATGATTTGAAAAAAACCAATTATAGAAAAAGAGTTATTGGCTATTCATTGGGCAATAAATTTGTTCAGACCATATTTATATGGAAGAAAGTTTACTGTAATAACGGTACACAGACCATTAGTATCCCTGTTTTCACATAAGAATCCATCCTTTGAAATATTGTACAAAAACGGAAAAATGAACACTAATGCAGATGCCTTATCCGGAATAGTATTAAATACTGAAATATTAAAAGCTATGATCCCCACGGGAAAAGAAACAGATGAAAAAAATGAACGAGAAACGACTGTACATCAATAACGGATTTGAAAAATATGAAAAAATTTTAATATATTATAGAAGAAAATGTTAGGAAAACTATGATGGAAATAAATGGAAAAGAAATTATAGCAAGATGCACGATAACCCACAAAACAAAATGCTGACATTGGAGAAGCTGACATCATATATGCATAAATTAAAAACTAATGGGCTAACATTACATAAGAATGATTAAATATTTAAAACTGTGGCCCCAGACGAACTAAAACCAGTAATTAATAAACTACAAAAGAAAAATAATACTAATTTGAAAATAGTTTTATACAATGAACCAACAAGGATAAATTGCAAAGACACACATGAGATTAATTGTTGAATATCATAATTCTACTCATGGAGGACACTTAGAAGCGAAAAAAACAACCTTAAAATTGAAGCAACGATATATTTGGAAAAACATGATTAAAATGGTTACACAACACATATTAAGCTGTGAACAATGCAGAATGAATAAGCAAACGAGACACAGAAAGGAAAAAATGGTTATAACGGACACATCAACAACAAGTTTTGAGACGATATCAATAGATACAGTTGGACCTATGAGATTATCTAACCACTACCGACATATCTTAAATATGCAACGTGTTTTAACAAAGTACGTACGTAAGCTAGAGGTGCTAAAACTGTAGCAAGAACGATTGTTGAATAATTAATATTAAAGTATGGTTAGTTCCAAACCCTGAAATCAGACAGAGGCACAGATTTTACAATTGAGCAACTTTCTGAAGTATGTAAATTACTGAAGTTAAAACAGACTTTTAGCACATCCTATCATCAGGAAACATAAAGTTCAGTGGAGAAAAATCATAGAGTACTTAACGAAATTTTATTACATTTTCGTAAATACGATTCCCATAAATCTGGATTCGATATTTTGCGTTTGCATATAATACTACACCTCATGTAAGTACTGGTTATACCCAATATGAATGAATGAATGAAAGAACATTGTATAATTTAGATGAATACAATATTGGATTACGCGCGAGATTAACTTATTCTTTAAATTAAAGAAAAGAATATTTAGAAAAATCAAAAGCGATACGAGTGAAAAGATATGGTAATCACAATCCATTAAACATAAATGTAGGTTATTTAGTTTTGGTAAAAGCTATAAACGGAAAGAAAAATCAAGCACCTTATCATGCTCCTTATAAAATAATAGAAAAAGATGGAGTAAATTCTATTTGAGATATTGGAAACTGTACAAAATATATCATAATTACTTACTAAAGAAGTGGAACTCTATTGAAAAACATTGAATTTTTAAAAATAATGTAAAATATAAGCATAAATAAGTTCATAAAATTATTTTCTTCAAAAATAATTTTTTTCTTAAGGGTGACGGTGTACTGTACTCTTTACGGAACTTTGCCATCCTTTAAATCGTACAATCCATAAGATGAATTTCACTTAGTTTACGTATGAGTATGTAAGCTTAATAATATTCATATGCATGAATATGCTAATGTATAAGAATGTGAAATTACGACATAAAAAAATAGGATTAAGAATAGCGTTATATTTAAATAGAAGCTGACGAAATTTGAAAATAAAGTCAATTATTAAGCACACTTTGGGCGATATATTTGGCCTGGCTTTTTAATTGTAATATTAGCTCGCTGGACGACGCTGATTCTTAATAGTTACCAGTGGCTTTAAGTTGAAAGAGCCGGTAAAAACAAAGTAGGCAGGGCCTATAATTCAAAACCATTTGTACTACGCCCACTACAAAATCAACCGATTTTTACCAGTTCTTGCAGATAAGTGTCCAAAGATTAAAATGTCCCGCCGAAAATTGCTATTTCATACATTTTCTCACTTGGACCAAAAGTACGTCTCCAAGGAATTTCCAAACTATTTGGTCGGTCATTTCGTGGGGCAAAAATTACATCCATACCATTACATTGCATTCATTCATATCATTAAATCTGCATCATAAGATTTTTGTCAGGTTTTGCAGATAAGTACCTAGAGCCAAAAAGGTCCTGAACAAAGTTTATGTTTTGAACATTTTCTCACGTAGACCAAGATCCGGTATTCTGCGAATTTCGAAATTATTTCATCAGTCGCATTTACTGCGTTCATATCTTTAAATTGGCATCAGTCGATTTTCGCCGTCTTGCACAAAAGACTGCAGAGTCAACAACGTCCTGGGCAAAATTCATTAATTCAAAATTAGAAAATATTCTCACCCAAAACCAAAAGTAGGTCTTCAACTAATTTCGACGCTATTTCGTCAGGGTAATTTTGGTTGGCACGGATGCGTTCCCAGTATTCATGTCCTTAAATCGGTATCAAACGATTTTTGTCAGATCTTGAAGATAAGTGTCCAGAGACGAAAATGTCCTGGGCAAAATGTCCTTCTCTTCTAGTAAAGTGATCAGAGGCAAAATACACATCTTGAACATTTTCTCCCCTATGCCAACGAATTTCCAAACTATTTCGTCAGGGTCAAAAGTCAAAGATATGTTCACTACATTTGATCAATTAAATCGGCATCAGCCAATTTTTGTTGGTTCTTCCACGAACATGTCAAGAGTCAAAATTGTCCTGCACTAAACTCACATATTGATCGTTTTCTCATCCAAAACTAAAAGTATGTCTTTAACAATTTTCCAATATATTTCGTCAGAGTAATTTTGCTTTAGCAGACGGGTTTCTTACATTCGTGTCTCTAAATTAGCATCAGCCAATTTTTGTCACGTCTTGCCCAGAGGCTAAAATGAACTGCGGAAAATTCACATTATGCAAAATTTTTCACCGTAAACTAAAAGTAGGTCTCCAACGAATTTCGAAACTTCATCAGGATTATTTTGGAAGGCAAAGATGTGATCATTACATTTGGCACCAGCCGATTTTTTTCAGATCTTGCAGAAAAGTATCCACAGTCAAAAATGTCGTGATAAGAATTAATATTTTTTTACATTTTCCCACATAAGAACATCAGCTGATTTTTTGTCAGGATTTGCAGATAAGTGCCCAAGACGTAAATTTCCTGGATAAAATTCGCATTTTGAACATTTTCTGACCCAAGAGCAAAAGTAGGTCTTCAAGGAATTTCCAAACTATTTGGTCAGGGTCATTTCGAAAGGCAAAGATGTGTTTATTATATTAATATGAATAAAATTTTTACAGAAAAGTATCCAGAGTCAAAAATGTCTTGAACAAAATTTATATTTTGAATATTTTCTAACCGAGACCAAAAGCTAATCTTCAACGAATGGACAAAATTCACATTTTGAACATTTTCCCAGCCAAGACCATAAGTAGGTCTTTAACAAGTTTCAAACCTATTTTGTCAAGGTCATTTTGAAAGACACAGGCATACTATTTTTTTATCTTTAAATTGGCGTCGGCCAATTTTCGTCGGGTCTTGCACTGAAGTGTCCAGTGGCACAGATGTCTTGCATAGAAGTGTCCGGAGTCAAAAACGTGCCAGACAAAACTGACATTTTGAACATTTCCTCACCCAAGACCAAAAATATGCCTTTAACAATTTTCCTGTCTATTTCGTCAGAGTAAATCTGGTTTTGCACGGAGAAGTTTCCTGCATTCGTATCTTTAAATTGGCATCAGTCGATTTGCAGGTCTTGCAGGTAAATCTCCAGAGACTAACATATCCTGGACAAAATGCACATCTTGCAAAAATTTTCACCGTTGATCAAAAATAGGTCTTCAACGAATTTCGAAATTATTTTATCGGACACACTTACTGCATTCATATCTTTAAAATTCCATTAACCGATTTTCGTCGGGTTTTGCACGAAAGTGTTCAAAGTCAAAAATGTGCTGGATAACATTCACGTTTTGAACGTTTTCTCATTCAAGACCAAAAGCTGGCCTTCACCGAAGTTCCAAGGTATTCCATCAGGGCCATTTTGGTTTGCTCGGACTTTTTAATGCATTCATATCTTCAAATAGGCATCAGCCCATTTTTACCAGGTTTGCGTTAAGTGTCTAAAGCCAAAAATTTGCTGGACAAAACTCATATTTTGAAAATGTTCCCACGTAAACTAAAATTAGGTCTTCAACAAATTTCCAAAATATTTTATTGCACACAGATGTGTTCATTGCTTTCATGTCTTTAAATCGGCAACATCAGGTTTTCGTCTTAGACTAGACGAACAAATCAACCGAACGCATACATATACGTTAAAAATAAAAACACTATATTATTAAAATTAAAATAAATAAAAAATGTCATGCTCTGCTTCACTTTCTTGGTTTATTGGCCTTCTTGACTTTTCTAGACTTTGTTCACATATTTTTTTAGTTCACATATTCGACAATATTGCCATTTATTTGAACTAATAAAACTTAATTATCTTCTGGCATTGCTGAAATGAGGACGCCATATTTTACACTGAGAAAATCTGGCCTCTTTGTTTTGTTACTTCGTTTGTTAACGTCAAGTTTTACGTCAGCTTTATTCTTCAGGTTTATTGTGAATCATTAAAATGGAGCCCTGCCAAGTGAAAATTACGCGGTAGTCCACTTAGTGGCTTCAAAACCGCCGGTCTAGCAAAACAGTCAGCTGTTAAATGCTTGTCATCTGAATCATTATTTATTTAGTAAAAGGTTTGCCGTTTACGAATATGGATGGTTTAACAACCGAAGAATGGGTGAAAAAAGTTAAAACTTTCTACAAAAATGGTGAATCAAACGTCATTTAACAAGACCGATTTTGGCTTTATTGCATGAGAAGTTTCCAATTTCAAGTTTTGGCGACGCAGTTAGACTCTTTTGTGGAGTCTACCGTGCAAAATATGGGAAAAAGTGGTCGAAAACTACTCTCAATCTAGAGGGTACAATGATATTGTGGATAAAATTAAATTAAAAAATTAAAAATTAAAGCTAAATTATAGCTTAATGTGCGTTGTATGTAACTTTACATTGGGAACAAAAAATGGATAACCCTGTATTGTCGTTGTCACTTTAACGTTCATCAGACTGAATTATTGCCCGGCAGTGCAATAATTTTCTCTCTCTCTCTCTAAAAGTATAAAAGTAAAAAAAAAGGAAAGTATGTACATATAGGTAGATGGTGTTATTTCTTCTTACTGAAGTTATCGTTGTTGACCAAAAATCTGTTTATAAGATACATTTTTGCTGTAAGTCCTTCGGACAACGTATTTGCTTCAATTTTACGACCCTTTAACTCGCTCTGCAACTCTATTTTGTTTGTATCTGATGACAAAGAAATTAATAACAAAGAAATTTTGTTGTCTATCGCATCTAGAAAGCTTTGTTTATTTCAGCACCACTTCCAGCGGATGGTCTTGATGACAACTGCTATTTCGGCGTTCTCATCTCTTACTCGGTTTGTCCGTCTTCTTATTTCAAACATTTGTTTTGTTTTTTCTTGTTATCGTTCTTAAAACTCATTCATCTGCACTGTCAAAATTACAACTACATCTTTTAATTTGCATGGATAGTCACCCCGCATGAGGATCTCAATTTAAACACAAATTATCTATTAGATTAGCTTAGGTTCTAGACAGATTTATACATGAGCAATTTAGAACGCCACTGATTTAACTCCCGTGAAAGATTCCTATTAATTTTCCTGTAAATTTTCTACCTCGAAGAGGCTATTACCAACTGGGCGGACTATTCGACATTTAAAAAATTTTTTTTTTTTTTTTTTTGAGTTTCGCGTTATAATTATTTTTGAAGTCACTTTGTTGGAAAGTTCTTCGAAATCCTTCCTTCTCGTAATAAATTTTACTCTTTGGCTTCGAAAATTATACGACAAATTCTGCCGTATTTTTTCCTTAACTGGTTTAGGTAAAAGTCCGTTTTCGGGATCGTCCAGCAACTGAAGCTTTCTACCCAATTTATACTAACTGCCGTGGCTGATCATATTCTTGCCAAAAAGGGCAAAGTATGGTGTAATACCAATACTGCTATGCACTGAAGACCCGAGAGAACATTCAATTTCCGATAGGTATTTGTCCCAATCGGTGTGGTCCTCTTGCAAATAAGACATTACGGCAGCCAATATGGATTGATTGACTCTTTCTGAAGAGTTCGCCTGTGGCGAGTGAGTGGCTGTTCGAGTATATTTTATACCAAAATTGTTGATTACATCTGTACATTCTTTATTAACAAATTGCTTTCCATTATCCAATACAATGATTTCAGGCATGCCAAATTTAGGAAGATTTCCGAGATCAAAAATTTTATTGCGTTTTTCGTATTGGCCTTGGCCATGGCTTTCAAAAATACGAATTTAGAAAGATGGTCCAAAACAATAAAAATTAAAAAATTGCCTGATTTTCACCTGGGATAAGGACCGAAGAAATCCAAATAAATACGTTCGAATGGTCTTTCCACTATTATCTCATTTCCCATAGGCGGACGAAGAGTAATATTGGCCGGTTTCGTTTGTTTACAAGTCTCACATTTTTTAACAAAATTTCGCCATTGCGTACTTTGGTGTGGCCAATAAGAATACTCGCGAACCCTTCGCAACGTCTTATGGAATCCTCCATGAGAAACTTGAGGTGGGTAATGGGCTTTCGCAATGAAACTTTCGGTGAGTTTCAAAGGAACCCACAATTTCAACGCAAAATCTTCGTTTAAAGGATTTCCATCATAGAGTCTAGTTCATTTGTAAACAAACCCATCTGTTACCTTAATTTCGGGTAGTTGAGATGCGCTTTCTTCGATGGTGGCTATCAATTCCAAATATTCTTCGCATTTAAAGGCTGATGAGTTTAAATCTATGACAATATTTATGTCAGTACAAACCTCTCCCATGTCATTTCTGGGCAGAGTATCGGGTACTATGAAGATGAATGACGTATGAACGTATGACTGAAGATGAAGGCTCCACGTAGCTAATATTCCACTAAGATCTTTGTGAGACATTAGCCATTTAAGACTGCTGTGGTCTGTGATGACTGTAAATGACATTGGTTTGATAAGGCCGGAATTTCCTTATTGCCATCACCACAGCCAATCACTCACGCTCTGTCACGGAATAGTTTTTTTGAGCGGGCGTTAATTTTTGCGAAAAATATGCGATTGGATGTTCATCTGCATCGTCCTTCTGAAATAGAACAGCGCCTATTCCGATATCAGAAGCATCACATTGCACATAGAAGCGTTTGGAAAAATTAAGGTGAGTTAACACAGGGCTGGTCACCAAAGTATTTTTAAGATGTTTGAATGCGATTTTGGTCTCCTCGGTAAAACAAAATTTTTTCCTTTTTTGAGAGCCCCAAAAAAGGAGGCGGCGATTGTATCGTAACCAGCTATAAAGCGCCTATACTCCATGTGGTACCCATAAAGCCTCTTACTTGTTTCGGTATTTCTGGGTATGAAAATCGTGTGATAGTTTCAAGAAGTTGGAAATATCGAACGAAATTCACTCCCAAAAACAGTTCGCGATTCAGGGCAAGTGCTAAAGTAAAATAAAATAAAAAGTGAATTCGTGTGATCGTTTTCCGAAATGCACTAAAGTCCTAACTTTGCCCAAAATCTTATGCGGACTACCATCAGCTATTTGACACTTCACCAAAAATTTCCTTTTTTGCTTCCTTGTATTCCTTAAGTCTTATATATACGTAATATATATTATATATATAATGGCCTCAATTCTCTAAGCTTGGGTTCTACTTCTAAACTACATTCTATGCTATTCTTATTAACTAAAATTGATCCGATTTTCCTCTCATGTTCCATTGGTTCCAGTACCCGTGGATCTACGCTGATATGAACCTCGTCTCCCCAGTTCGAGGCGGGTTCAGTTGCCGGTTTCGCAGACACCTAGGACAATCAGATGTAACGACTCCAATCGGTACTTTGCAATCAACCCAACTTCACATCCGCAATTCCAACACTTATAGCGACTTTGAGCTCGTATCGCATTAACTTCGATACCCTGCGGCATGCCTTCATCTTCCCATCTCTTTGCGGGTAGTTGTTCGGGTGAAACAGCAGTTTCTACGTCACTATTAAGGTTTTGGCTCTTTTTACCTCCCAAATCTCGCAGCTTTGCCGAAAAGATCATTTGGGTCAATGACGGTTTCAGATTGCATCTCATAATTTCGATCATCTCCCGTTCCAAGTGCGGCGATTTTTGTTGATTTCGCAATTTAATAACGGTGTTGAAAAAATCTTCGAAAGACTCCTGCGGATGTTGGTGACGGTTTAAGATAAGCGTTTGTATTTGAAATTCGTTTTCAAATCGTTGTAATTGTGCCAGCAAGGCACTTTCTATATCGCACCAGGAACGAAATTGTGCACTACCAATCAAGCGCAGGTTTTTCTAATAGCTGGTGGAATTTCGTAATGAATTCGTCATCTAGGTGATGATGGAACAAACTCGTGTAGTTGCGCATACGGTGATCTCACATTCGGTGTTTGGTTGTGCTGTTGTCTCCAAAACTCTGGCTGATGTCCTTGGTGGTAAATTTGCTGCTGCTGGCCATATGGTTGTCGCTGGGCATAATTCTGTGGCTACGGTTGGTGATCGAAATTTGGTGCAACCTCAGACGACTGTGGCATAAATCGATTCAAAACCGGGATACCTGGTGGTGGTTGTGATAATAGCGGCGATTGGTGTGCCAAAGCAAGTTGTGCCAAAGTTGTGGGCTGACCATAAACAGGTGACGGTGGAAAGCTGGAGGTAGTAAAAAACTTTGTGCCTGAAAATTCACTGGTGGTTGAGTAGCCGTCGCTTGTCTCTGCCCTAATGATATGTAACTTACTCCGTTGTCGCTGGTCTTCAATAATTCGGAGCTGATATCAGAGGTGGTAAAGCTGAATTTTCAACGGAATCGATCAGCAATGAACGTCTCATGGCTTCGACGGTTCTAGGTATCAAATAGTTAAGGCATTATTCTTCGTCGGTTAGAGCTAGGCCCACGGCGGAAGCCATTATTGCCCTTACGCCGGTGCTGACTGATGCTTGAGTCACTAGTTGTGTCGTTCCATTCATATGGAACTCTTACCGTATATTCAAAGCGGTGTGACTGTAATAGTCAGGTGAATGAATGGGAACGTTAGCTGGGCTGAAACCACCAGACAGAATAGAGATATCGTGCAGGGCAGAAGGAACTGATGGTGCTGTAGAAGTTGCTGGTATTGTGTGCGTAATTGTTGCTGTTGTTGTAATTGTTTGGGTTGTTAGGGTCACAGCTAGTGGATTCGTGCCGACAGTTGGACGATTTTAAAATCCCCACTCCATGTTTGGCCGTTCACTGGCTTGCCTATCAGTTGACCGTTTATTTACCATATTTACAAATAATTAATATCAAAACAAAAACTTCTAAATTTAAATTTTGAAATTAAAAAACAAGGTTTCCAAAAAGAAAAATAACAACTTTATCTAATTCACTTCGCTTAAAATCTAAAAAGTTCGATAAAAAACACACTATGTATAAAAAAATGCAAGGGGTGGGGGGAAATGTGAAGTAATAAAACAAAGTAAAGGAAATGCCAAAAACAAAAACCAAACAAAAATTTCAAAATAAAAATTCAAAAAAAAGATTGCGAGCAAAAGTAAGAAAAATACAAATAGGAGGAGACGAAAATAAAATATGAAAAAGAAAATGTTAATTGCATTGTAGATCTACGGGAGGTAAAGGAGGTAAGATGAGTGAGTTTTGTGATTAGAAACGTATTAACATATTTTCTGCACAAAATTGAATTCATCAGTATGCGTGTAAGAAAAAGCAGAAAATGGGCGGAAATGTAGTTAGTTAGTGACGAAGCCTTCCAAAACAATCGACTGAGCGGTGCATTGGACCAAAGCTCTTTACGATGCATGACTCGCTTAAGACATCTCAACATGTCTGTAGTTTATTTAAAAAACGGTGAGTATGTATTCAAATATTCCACTCAACCAACTTTTGGCCTATGGAATTTATGAACCAAAAAAAAAAAAAAAAATATGTCACACACCAAAACAACTGAATCGACAATTTGTTAATGCTCTGAGACAATTCAAAATAATTTGCTCAGAGCTCAAAAAGTATCGATCTTTGTTGCCTATACAACGTTTCCAAGTCATTATCATTTTCATCCTCAAACAACTACTCGCATTCAAGTCATTTGCGGATTAGTGGGACTGCTTGGCGTGGAAAAGACTCTGACCTGAAAGTAAAAATGGTGGAAAGAAAAAAAAATTAAAAAGAAAAAGGAAATTTGAAATTTATATCCGAAATTTGAATACATGAACTTCATATTCAGCATAAGTTAGCCTCAACAGTGCCAAATATTGACAATTCTATTAAGTCTTCCTCGACTTCAAATTAAATTATGGAATTTTTGGACGGAAAATCTTTATATTTCAGGTCTGCCGCGCCGCTACGCGTTAGGGATTTCTAATCGAGACTTACACGTTGATTAAAAACTCATTCCTCTGTATCACGGAAACTATGAACAAAGTCTTGTTTTAGACCCCACGTTAGGCGCCATTTTTGTAAAGTGCATCTGTCAGCGGTTTTGCAAATTGCATCGAGTATTGCCAGATTGGCGGCAGTGCTGGCATGCTGGCGTTTAGCACGGCTAAGCTCGGGGGCTGGTTCTTGCCAGCAATCTGGACTTTGTGACAGCTACAAAAAATTTCATCATGCCAAACTAATGAGGATAAAAATAGAAAGGGGAAGACCGCAGCAAAATGGACGTGTAAATACAATGTAACTCACACTCGTTTTGCCAAATCTTACCCGACCCTCTAGGAATTGACGACGAATTCCTCCATATCTTTCGTGTAGGTTCAGATATGCCGTTTTCAGTACCTCTGCTAACCGTTAACCCTACTATCTTGGCGCCTTATTTTATAGACAGCAATTCATTTCGAGGGATGGTGAAAACTTAAATTTCATTCTTCGTCTTCCGTTTCACATTTCATACAAATTTTCTTTGAATCCAAGCTCGCCTCGATATAGAACTGGATTGGCTGCCTATAAAAAGGAAATTTCCGTAAACGGGAGGCGTCACAATATATATATACAAAATCACTTAAAAATCAAAAATTGAAAAAAAAACTTTCCCTCAGCGTGTCGCCCAGAGATCAAACTTGCTTTGGCTTAGTCGTGATTGGTAGTCGATGTTTGCTTCGGAATCTGTGGCTCTTAAGGCTTGTCGTCCGTCAATATGCCAAGGTAATCCGTTAACGTCACTGTTTCGTGTAATTTTCTACGCTTGTGTTACTTTTTTTCTCGTTCCTTTTAGATAATTAAAGTTAAGTACCGTTACTAGCGACGACAATTTCCAGAAAAAATTTCGCGACGGACACGACGCCTGAGCTCACCCTAAGCCAAACGCGTTTCAGAATGTAGAGAATGTAGAGGGTAGCACTATCATTGGTACTTCGCGGTGATTAAATTTTTTTTCTATAGAAACTTTCTTTTTTGGGTTGTTTTTGTCCGTCCAGTACTATCGTCAATTGTCAGTGTCGCATTTCAAAAAACCTTAACCCTTATCTTGCATCCCACGCTTGGTGATGCTGTTCCGCATCTTCCACGTTGGATCGGTGGCAACCTGGTGCTGTTGTAGTGACTGCTGTTATTTTATTTGAAGCTGGGGTTTAATTATGATATAACTGTTTTGTGTTCCAAAACTTTGGCATAAAACAATACTTTCAAAAGATGGATGGTAGTGCCTTTTTCCCCAAATATGGGGAATGTTCCCTGCTGCCACAGCCGATATTCTTCAAATTATAGCAAACGTATAGCGTTGCATTTTACTGTTGACCGTTTGTTTATCCGTTCTTCTTCTTTCCCCTTTAGATTGTTTACTGTATATCCCTACAACAGCACTCACATTGACAACTAAATCTGCCAGATTTATTTAACAATGTGTTTGTTTTGCCATGCGCACACGATAATTTCTCAGCTCATTACTTGAGATAGTAATTAAGCAAGCATGTTGGTGTTTCTTCGTTGTGGTCAGTGCCAACGTAGACGTCATTCCTTTTTTTGTCCCATGCATTTCCGTTTTACACGAGGCTGTGGTAAACATTACGTTGCGATTTGGTTTGCGGTTTCCACTGATTATAAATTCTTCTATGCTGCTTAACAGTGCGAAGAGTAAAATAACAACATAAGACGGCGTACATATTTTTGGTTGTTGTGAGTTGACAATTATTACAGACTTATTATTACAACTCAGGCACAGAGAGTTGCATAATTCTTTTATTATTTTCTACTTTCAATTTAATAATCACAACTGGCCTCATCTATGCCTGCATGTTAGGCTGGGTAACTGTTAATTTTATTATATGTGTTGATTATTTGCCATTTCCCAAGAAAAATGCACTTAATTTTCAATCTATTTTATATTTTCTTTTCTTAAGCAGCGACTTATCATTGACACAACAGAACAAAGATTGAGAGTATGGAATTACAACAGGCTATGATCTATGTTAATTTTGTCAAACATATGATGCAATGTAAAGAACTACTGCATCAGCCAATTGTAACATACATATGCATGCTGTTAAGTCCCATAACTGAAATGTTGATGAACACAATTCTTTCACGTTTGGGAATAAGGTCTTAAGTCATATACTATAGTTTTTCGTAATGTAAAATGTAATGTAAATAATGTAATGTAAAAAAAATTTTAAAAAAATTCTTAATATTCCTATAGGAAATCATATCCATGCTTGTTTGCCATCATTTCATTTTCAAACAAATTTTATCCTGATTTGCAAACAATTAAATAAGTTTAAATTTTACATTACGAAAAACTATAGTATATGACTTAAGACCTTATTCCCAAACGCCAAAGAATTATGCAAATATTACATTTAACATTACTGTTCAATTTAACACACCTCCTCAAAAGAAGCATAGATCACACCAAAGAATCATAAATGAATATTATAAAGGAAATTCAATACAAAAACTAATCTGAGAGTATCACATATTTTGGTCCAACATTTGTTGCATGGAACGGGAAAACCAAAAAAAAAACCCCAGACCATCATAAATTAAATCATACAAAACTAAGATACTTACATTTATTCGAAATTAAAATTAAAATATTGATTAAATTCCACCACACAATATTAATTCAAATGTCGTCGACATACATGCATTTACATACATGCCTATAAACATAGCCGTCAAAATTGAAATATATATATATATATATATATATATATATATATATATA
>JAHXMU010000420.1:41450-112045 GCA_019455685.1 Philornis downsi
TATATATATATATATATATATATATATATTTGGAGGTTTAGTCCTACCAATAGTTTTTTCACTCGTCAAACACAAAGAGAATTTATTTCTAAATTTAATTATATTAAGTTTATTTATTATTTTTAATACTGACCGCTGTGATCTTTTGAGATAAAACAAACCGGTTGATCCGACGTCTGGCAGAAAAAGAAAGCGAGATTCGTATATCTCCGCTAACGATGCATTAGGGAAAACGGGTACTCATTATCAGGCCGCCAGCGATCGATATTCGGTGCGGGTGTTTGGCGGGGTTGCCACAATACTCCCCGCGCTAGAGCAGGTTCACCTGAACCGTTGAGGAATTTTTACCAACCTGCCCTTGGTCGTTGCTTTAGTCGGATGAACCTCGGTTGAAAAACTGACGGTTCGGCTGGTAGCGGTAGCCGTTGCACTCGAGGCAGGATCAATGCCAAGATTATTAGAAATGTCGGTTAAATTTGACGAAATATCCGGTGGCTCGCTCGATGGAAAAACAGAAGGTGTCTCAGGAACCGACGAATCGCCAAGTGCCACGAAGGCGGGTTTAAGCCGGTCGATGTTTATGTTTTTCTGTCGCTCGCGAATCAAAACGGTGTAAAACTTGTCAAAACGTTTTACCACCGCGTATGGTCCATTGTACGGATGAGTCAGGGAAGGCCGGATTGCGTCGTTTCGAATAAAAACGTGCGTTGAGCGTCGTAGGTCCTTTGACATGAACGGTTGCTGAGTTGAGTGGTGTGCCGTGTCGGTTGGCTGGAGTTTTTGCATCGCGGCTCTAAACTCAGAAACGAAGTCGCTGTCTGAAGATGAGATTTTTGGTTGATGAAAGAACTCTCCTGGAACAGCTAGTGTTGAACCGTACACCAACTCTGCTGGCGAGGCATTTATGTCAGGTTTAAACGCGACTCGTAATCCAAGCAGCACTGTCGGCAAGTGGTTTACCCATCTTGCTGGATCGTGGCATAAAATTGCTGATTTGAACGTACGATGCCACCTTACAATAATTCCGTTCGATTGTGGGTGATATGGCGTAGTACGAAGATGAGTTGCCCCGATTGCCTTTACTAGTTCCGCGAAAATCGAGGATTCGAATTGACGGCCTCGATCAGATGTTATTCGGGCTGGAACGCCAAATCGGGAAATCCACTGCGCCAACAGGGCTTTTACAACGGTTTCGGCAGTCGTATCGGGAATCGCAACTGCTTCGGGCCAACGTGTGAATCGGTCAATTATCTTGAGGCAGTATCGTTGTCCTTCACTCGGTGGGAACGGACCAACGATGTCTATGTTAATGTGTGCGAAGCGTTGTTTTGGCAGCTCGTACTTCTCCGGAGTTGATCGTGTGTGTCGAATAACTTTTGCACGTTGACATTCTAAACAACTACGCACGAAAATCGCACACTCTTTTCTAATCCCAGGCCAGCAAGATCTACTCGTGAGCAGCTTAGTCGTTGCCCGCACGCCTGGGTGTGACAAGTTGTGAATTGTAGTTATGACTTGATGTCGATACTCCTTCGGTATATAAGGGCGGATACGAGTTGTCGTTGTGTCGCACATTAACTGGTGGTTGCAACCTGGGACTGGAAAAGATTTTAGAATAAGAGAATTTATGCGTACCTGTTTTGTTCAGTAGTTGCTGTAGCTCCTCGTCATGTTGTTGGGCCATTGCGATGTTAGAGTAATCAACAGCATGCTCTATTGAAGCGATGCGAGACAGTGCGTCTGCTGCTGTGTTTTCCGCGCCTGGCGTATGGCGAATGTCTGTCGTAAATTGGCTGATGAAATCAAGCTGGCGTAGCCTACGCGGGGAAGCCTTTTCCAGTTTCTGCTGGAACGCGAAAATCAGCGGCCGATGGTCGGTCACTATAAAACAGCTTCGTCCCTCCAGCATGTAGCGAAAATGGCTTACAGCTTGGTACTTCGCCGCCGGTTCGCGATCGTATATAGAGTACTTACGTTGAGCATCCGTAAACTTTTTTGAGTAGAATGCCAACGGTTGTAGGTCGGTGCCAATTTTCTGATGTAGGGCTGCGCCCACAGCTGTGTCAGACGCATCCACGTAGATGGCAATCTCGGCATCGGCAGCCGGGTGCGCCAGAAGCGACGCGTTTGCTAGTTCCTCTTTGCAGCGATCAAAAGCAGCCTCTGTCTTTGGAGTCCACTCTGTGGGGGTCCGATCGTTTTTCCTGTTGCCTTTAATCAGCTGTTGTAGTTGCATCTGGTATGCTATTGCGTGTGGCAGGAACTTTCTGTAAAAGTTGACCATCGCGATAAACCTTTTCAGCTCCTGTGCCACTTGCGGTTTTGGAAAATCTCGGATTGCTGCAACTTTTTCTGGCAACGGGTGAATGCCATTAGCATCAACGAGATGGCCCAAAAATTTAATCTCACTTTTACCAAACTCACATTTACTTAGATTTATTGCCAGATGGTTATCACAAAGGCGGGAAAAACTTCAGCCAGGTCACGGCGGTGTTGTTCGATTGTAGACGATGCGACACAAATGTCGTCAATATACGGGAAGACAAAATCTAAGCCTCTAAACACCTCGTTTATCAGCCGCTGAAACGTTTGCGCTGCATTACAAAGGCCAAACGTCATAAATTTAAACTCGTAAAGGCCGAATGGGGTACTGATGGCGGTTTTTGGCACGTCGACCGGATGAATTGGAACCTGGTGAAAGGCTTTCTGTAGGTCGATTTTCGAAAAAACCATTTTACCTCGTAGGTTGGTTGCGAAATCCGTAAGAAAAGGCAAGGGGTAACGATCCGGCACCGTTTGGGAGTTCAGGGCGCGAAGTCGCCGCATGGCCACCAAGTCCCGTCACCTTTTCGTACTAGGTGCAACGGGCTGGACCAGTTGCTGACATACGCCAGCTTCAATCAAGAAAACAAACTCCTTTTTGGCTGCTGTGAGCCAATCAGGTTATGCATATTTTGGTAACAAACTTGAAAAAGCACAAGGTCATAAACTGAGGGACTCTTACCATTACCAAAATAATAAACAAAGGTCACAAACAAATCCTCAATACAGACCAAACAACTACTCCCAAAATAATCAACAAAGGATATACACGAATTATCAACATAGATCCAATTTCGATTCAAACTACCCCCAAAATAACCAACAAGGAACATACACCAATAGACTAAACACTAACCCTAATAATTATTACCAAAATAATCAAAATTAAACATTTAATAGATATCAACATAATTCTGGTACTAACCATCAACAACCTGATCCAGAACCTATGGATATTAATATGATCCAAAACACTCAGACACATGAAAATTTTCAGTCAACAGCCTCCGTGGCAAATTACCTTATACGGAAATTAAAGCTAAATCAGAAATATTAAAATTCATAATAGACACAGGCGCGACACATTCAATAATAAACCCTGGGATTTGTAACCCAAATGGAAGATACCCTGTGACGAAATTAACAGGGATATATGAAGTTGATGAATCAAAGATACAAGAGCTTGTTAAAGTGTCAGGAAAACTACCAAGAAGAGTAGTTTTGGAATCAAAAGATACTATAGAAGTGAATACAGAAAATTTTTATATTATACAAGAAAAAGACCAAATCCGTACAGAGCACCTTAAAATAGAAGAAAAAGAGAAATTACTTCCTATTGTAAAAAAATATAAGAAAATATTCTATACTGAAGATAACGATCTTTCATTTACTAACGCCATTAAACATGAGATACGCACAATAACAAACGTCCCAATTGCAGCGAAAACCTACAGATATCCCTATATCCATAAGGAAGAGGTAATCAAGCAAATAAAAGAAATGTTAGATAATAAAATTATTAGACAGAGTCATTCGCCATATTCAGCACCAGTCTGGATAGTGCAAAAAAAAAAAATGGATGCTAGCGGCAAAAAGAAATGGCGTCTAGTGGGAGATTATCGAAAATTAAACGATGAAACCATTGATGACAGATATCCTATTCCAAATATCCTATTCCAATATATATATTCTGGGACATGTCGTAAGTAACGAAGGTATTACACCAAACCCCGAAAAAATCATTTGTGTTCAAAAATTCCCTTTACCTAAAAACCAAAAAGAAATAATACAATTTTTAGGCCTAGCAGGCTACAACCACAAGTTCGTTAAAGACTATTCAAAAAATGCCAGACCTATGACAAAGTATCTAAAAAAGGATATGGTTATGAACTCTAGCGACGTAGAATACATAGAATAGAATACATAGTTTCGAAACACTTAAAAAACTGCTAACCAATCCACCAATATTAACTTATCCTGATTTTAATAAGAAATTCTTACTACAAACAGATGCTAGTAATTACGCATTAGGAGCCGTTCTTTCTCAAGATGGGCATCCTGTAAGTTATGCGAGCCGTACGTTAAATGGCTCATAACAAAACTATAACACGATAGAAACCTGTTTGGAAGAAGGTTTTTGATTGAAACCGACCGACTTTAACATGGTTATTTTCGATTAAGGAACCTAATTCTTAGTTGGTACGCTGGAGACTACGCTTGCAAGAATATGATTACGAAATAAAATATAAGAAAGGAGTTTTGAATGGCAACGCAGATACACTCGTATTGAAATGGAACCAAATGAGGTCATAACGGAAGTAGATACTCCTCTTAACTTCTTTAAACGGCAATACATAATTAAACAAACATCTTCAGATTCACTTAAAATAAAAATTACACAGTTATTTCAGAATAAGAGAAAACCCATTACCGCCAAAAATTTTGAAGACACACTGATTATTTTTTTGGAAAACCACTTTGACCCCGAAAAAATTAATGTGGTAGTTATAGAAAATGAAACACTATTTGAAAAATTCAAAGAAACAGTAACTAAATGCTTCAGTTCCAACGAACATGTCAGAATCCTTAAACATGATTCTCAAAAAGATATAGAAACCATTGAAGAAAAAATTTTTAGATGCGTTAAATATTACAATGATACAATACATTTCACAACCAATAGAAAACCGATAGATTTCACAAATGGAACGATAAATAGAGAAGAACATCCCAGTATTAGAGAAAGAATGATTAAGATAAAAGAAAAGATAATAGAAAAAATTAATAAAAACCGAGAAGTTGTAGAAATTCAAACAGGAACAATATATCTAAAGGATGAACGAGGTGGCAAGAACTATTCCAAATTTAGAAAAGTAACAGTTTCCCAAATAGACAATGAACATGTGACGACTACGAAAGGCCATAAATATTAAAAAATTAAAATTCCAAACTATAAATGCCAATGAACCAACTTAAGCTTTATATTTAATTTTCATTTGATTTCCTCGTTGTTACTATTAACATCCATATTTACTACCATAACTGAACACACGTTAGAAATGAAGGACTTATCAGACAACCACGGATATATTCCCATCAAACTTAAATACGTCCAAATTATGGATAATTACGCAACAATTATAAATATTATTAATACAACTCAATACATAGAAGCCACAAATTTATTAAAAGAAAATATACATACATAGGTTAACAAATACTTACACCAACGTTACACCCCTGCTTAGTAGTATAAAGAAAAGCATGGAACTATCCAAAACAAAAATCCGAAACCTAATAGAAAAATTTAGACAAAAACGAGGACTAATAAATGCAATAGGCAAAGGACTTAAATACGTTGCTGGAACTATGGACAGTGACGATGAGTTAAAAATACTTCATAAAATTCAAACACTAGAAAAAAGTAACGGTGAAACGATGATAGCAATAGACGAATTGATTTTTCTGAGCACTTTCATATCAAACAAAATATCTAACAAAACAGATCACATAAACATACAACAAAAAACTATTCAGAAGTATATAAATAAATTCAAGACGGAAATCACGAACAGAATTCTTAACTTAGAAGACGAAACCATATTGTTGGAAAACAATGTCCAAATCAATAATGACATAAATTTATTAATGGACCATATAAACGAAATTGGACATGTAATTTTTAATACCAAACTAGGAGTAGTACCATCAGACATTCTGACGACAGAAGAATTCAGCTATATAAATAAAATAGAATCATACCTTAATGCTAAAGTATCGTTATCATATAAAGCAGATTTAGTAATTCTAAAACTGAAAATTCCAACATTTTTAAATGAAACATTTGAAGAAATCATTTTCGAGTCACTCCCTGACAGACAAAATAAATCACTTATCCTAAAAAAAAATACAGTCCTTATTAATGAAAATAAAGTATACAAATCAAACACTATAGAATACAATAAGCTCATAGAAATAAATGATGAATGTACAATGGGCATAAGAACAAATCAAGAAGAAAATGAGATTTATCCCGGACTGCTTATTTTTAATAACTACAAAGACAAAATTATACAAGCTTGAAAATATAAGAACTTATTTGTTAAAATTTGAAAATTGTGCTGTAAAAACCAAAGCAAAAACATATACAAATCACGAAATAAACATCAATGAAATGTACGTTTTAGAAAAATTTGTTCTAAAAATCAATGAGAACAATGTAACCTACTCTAATTTAAGTATTAAAAATATAGATCTTAATGAAACATTAAATTTTGTTAATCATAAACTATCCAAAAATACATTAATAAGTACAAACAGTAACATAAGTTTTACAATAATATTGTTTTCTATTTTAATTATAATTTATATTAAAACAAAAAACAGTACTTATATAATTACCTCTTCGGAGTCTCGCTCTAACAATAGGGGAGTTATAGTAACCCCTGACTAAACCCTAATATAAATCATTCTGTTATACGAAAACAAAACATTTAATACCTTTTCTTTTCTGCAGTAATATAAATCATTCTATTATACGAAAACAAAACATTTAATACCTTTACTTTTCTGCAGTTGCATTTCTTAGCAAAATTCCAAGAATACTTAAGTTAACTTAAATTTATTTAGATCAATATACTGTTAAAACCGGAAACAGAATGTATTTGTTAACAATTCTTGCTGTTTTTGTCAATTGTAAACAATTCTGGGAAATTAATTTTGTTATTTCTGCAAACAACTTTTTAGAATTGATTGTAAACAATTCTTGCGAATTAATTATATTTTTATATAGCAAGAATTTATTTTGTATTTAAACTAAAGAAATTGTAAAAATCAGTCAGTCATATTCTTTTGACCAAAAGCAGTAAATAATTTTTTTTAGCATAAGAATATGTATCGGAATTTAGATGTATCTTTACATTTGCTAAATCACAGTGTTTAAACTTTTCCCCCCTGTTCCGAAATGCTAAAAGTAGAAATCGTGGTCTCTCGTTTTCATTGGCTAGCTTATCATTCCACAAAACTGTTGCAGCCTCTGGTTTGAGGGAGAATAATACATGTCCCAAGTTATGAAGCATATAGGAATTAGCTGACAACTATAGATTTTTTTTGAACATTTGTAATTTGTGGGCATCAGACAGTTGAAGGTGAGGACTTTCCATGCTATACTTAATATAGATGATTTTATTTTATCCGTTCCGATGATGAATTTGATAGCTTGTCTACCGTCTTTGGATCGTATTAAAATCAGCTCATGTTAAAGACTTCAGCGAATCCGAGTAGTATTTCTTGCGGAACACAGAAATTGAAACATCCACTGCAATTGAAACAGCCTGCATTCAATAGATTGTCACTTTCACGTTTATTGAATGACACATACAGGTATGTTCCAAATTCTACTTTGAAGTGAAAGTAGTTTGAAATCACTTCAATTTGACACTTGGGTGTTCTGAATTGTACTTTTTACTTTTCATTTCGGTTTTGTTTTCGAACATCAATTCGTACTGAATTGCATTGTTCCAGAAAGCACTTTTAGGCAAAAAAAAGTAGTTTAAAAATACTTTTAAATTTTATTGTGAAACACAAATTTTGCAAATAAACATGTAAGTACAATAAATAAAAGTGGTCAGATTCCTTTGATTGAATAAAAATGTTCCTTGTTTGTAGGGGAAAACACAAGATTTATGCAAAACAATCCAGACCTAGCAAAAGAATTCGCAAAAGGGGACCGTGTAAAATCGGAAGAATTCTGGAAAGACCTTACCGTCGAATTAAATAGCAATGGTCCTCCAACAAAGGATACATCTGGTTGGAAAAAGACAAATTACATTATTCAAACAAAACAAATATTTTTTAGTGACTGACAATATTTTATAGGTGTGGATAGATTGGAAGGCATTAGTCAGACGAAAAATCGCACATAATAGTTCGGAGGCTAGAGCGACTGGTGGAGGACCATTTAATAAATTTGTGCTCACAAAAGTGGAGGAGCCAAAGGAGTTGAGAACGCACAGGTTTTTGGTGATGCGCCTTCAGAAGAAGAAATCACAGTCAACTTCAGTGATATCCTTGAAGAAAATGTTGCCTCCACCAGTAAGTCTACTACTACTGCGACTCCAAGACGCCAGAAAGACATAAGTTTTAATGACGTTATGAAAAACTGTATGAGAGGCCAGACTGATGCTATGGTATCAATTGCGGGGCAGCTGAAAGGAATTTATAATGATAGTGAGCACATAAAGTGTACAAAAGATTTGAAACGAGAACTTAGGAACAATACCCATGAACTGAAGGCAATAAAAAAAGTATTCAAAATCACACTGAAGAAAACAAAAGACACTATCAGCGAATGGAGCAGCTAAGACAAAAAAAAATTGAAATAAAAAGAAGAAAACTAGAGATTGAGGAATTAAAGTTCAATTACCAAAAAGGAAATATGTGATCTATAATTATGCTCTTTATTTACTATAGAAGATTTTTTTTGTTTTTAAATTTTTTTTTAATAATTTAAGTATGAAATTAATTTACATTGATCTCAACGTGTTTAACGCATACAATATGCTAGTGATTTTTTTTGTGTTATTTTTTTTTAAGAAATAAAATGTGATTTTTTAAATCAGTCAGTCTTCATGTTTTATTAAATTGTGGTTATATAAAGAATTTTCATACATATATAGGTACTTTAATAGCTAAAGCCGATTAGCGATTTCATCTCTTATTGAAGAGGCTACGGAATTAATTATTAATTCATCCCAGTCATCGTTGTCATTATCGTTTTCACTTCTTGTTTGCTTCTTCCAAATATTCAACATTAAAAGTATTTTAGCAAGGCATCGAAAGCGGCTTTTCAAAACGCCAATAGTCCTTTCAATTACATTCCGTGCTGACGCATGTCTTTTATTAAAGTTGTGTTGACGTGTACCAGCCTGAGGATCCCTGTAAGGAGTCAGTAAAAATGGTTGGAGAGCGTATCCCGCGTCACCCAACAACCAGCTGCCTCTGTCGCCGTTGTTATAGCAACGAGTAAAAAAACTGCATGGTTTACTGACGCTCCAAACTAGAGAATCGTGACTAGAACCGGGTCGGCAGCCATCGATTGCTTTTACAACCATATTGTAATCACAAATCTATAAGGAATAGAAAATAATAAATATAACGCTTGATTACATAATAAGTTCTTTGGAGATATACTTACAATCATTATACTGTAGTACCCTTTTCTGTTATAGAACAAGTTTCCATCTTTTTGCGGCTTAGTAATTTCCACGTGAGTTCCATCAATGCATCCTACTACACCGGGAATACCAAATTTTTGCATGAAGTTGCGCTTAGACAAATTTTGTTCATCAACTGTCATTTTCAATTTAATCCACCCAGGACAAATATATTTTTCTAGAACAATAAGCACTCGATTTAAAATTTTGCAGGTGGTGCTCCGTGCTAAGGCCACATTAGTGTCTTTTCCGACCCCTCGTTGAAATCCTCCTTCTGCTAAAAATCTTAATGTGGCAGCAAGCTGTAGTTCTGTCGGAATGGATGACTTGGGCAGTCTCAATTGTATGCAATATAAAATGTTACGAAATGCATCTTTGTTGATGCGATAATTTTGTAAAAACTTAATAGTTTTTATTAAAAGTATATTGAATGCACTTAAGTATATACATGTGTGTACTTACGTAGTGTCGCCCATATCCAGAGGATTCGAGTGATCCCGCAAAATCCGCCTTTGTAATTTTGCTCTTGCGTATTCATTGGTTTGGCATACAGTGGACACTAACACCGCATTCATTATTTATTTATTTGCCCTTATTATTTATTAATGCTTTAATTTTATGCAAAAAAATCACAAATAGTAGTTTTAATAACTAAATTTTATTTTCAAGTCAATATCAGCTGTTTACAACATCTGTTTTCGAACTTCATTTCATATGAGAAAATGAAACAACAAACCACTTCATTTGCAGAACATCCAAAACGAAACGTTAACTTTTCAAATCGTATTTTACTTCAATTCCACTACTTTTTTGGAACATGCCTGATAGTTTTTGAGTTTGGTTGCAATACCTAAGTGACACAAACACTCAATAATATCAGCGATAGAAATACTGTTGCAAATCCTTCAATGTATAGAAAACTTTCGCTTGGTAATGCATACAAATCTTGATTTTGAATTGCTATACGAATTTCATCATTATTATGATAAGATTTCAAATATGATGTGTGATGTTTCGTATAATTGAATTATCAAAATGTGGTTTTTGTATAACATTAATAACGTCACCATTGTCTCCATTTTTTATGTAGGGTGACGTCCTAATTTTTGTAAACCTTCTGTAACCCGGACTAACGGTGAGCGAAAACTGATAAAGAATATGGGTTGATGTGTTATTTGTATACGATCCGGTTATATCGATTGTTTTATCTGAGTAATGATTTATATTAGGTTTTAATACTCGATTATTGAATTCCAGTAATAGCCCGATTGAGTGTTCGTCATTAAAAAATATAGTATTCGTTTTACTGTGTATATGAGTTTGAAGGGCATTGTAGTTGGTTTCAATCATAAGGTATTTTCCTATCTTCTTATATTTGTGTAAAATGAAAGCGGTTATGTCCGAGAATTCGTATAATCCAACAGGTATCACAATTTTTTGATTTCCAATATGCAACACGTTGTTTTCATCATCCACATTCAGAATTGGGTGATATGAATCAAATCTTATCAGTCCACATTCATAATTTTGGTTTAAGAAAATTGGTGCGAAGTAATTAGCCATAAACAATAAAGAATTTTCGTTGATGATGGTTTTTATTGTTAAATATTACCGATGTTAATTCAAGAGTTATGTTCTGATGAAAATCCTAACCACTTTACGTAAGCTTAATTACCACGCCTCTTTAACACTTTTTCAACTAAATAGGTTTACGGGAATTTGGTCTTCATTAGAAACCACTATTGACTCCACGATCTTTATAATCTTTTAACAGACATGTATTAGGATTCGTATCTCGGATTGTTTTTATCTAAATATTTCTATGGCCCAATTGGCTGTACAGCGATTTTCAAACTGATGTTTGTATTTGCTCATGAGAAGATCGTCTCCAGCATTAATTTTTAGTCTCTTGAGTACTTTTAAATTGCTGTTGATTGTATTCAAAAGATATTTTTCATTTTAAAAGTTTACTTGATGCGGTGTCATTTGTGTAGTTCGATGAAAGCTGTTGTTATATCTATCGATAAGCTCCTTGTATACATTAATCCGTTTGTATGTATCTTGAAAGCTAAAATCTTTCCACATCTTTCCTTTTAGAATTCTATTGAAACCTTCCATATTACTGGCAAAAACTGCTTTCTCAAGTATCGAGAAGGAAGCGGCGAAACTGGGCCTGGTGGTAAACGAGGACAAAATAAAGTTATTGGTTTCAACGAACATAGAATCTACTCGTCTGGGACGCTGTGTGAACGTTGACCGCTATAATTTTGAAGTGGTGGACGAATTCATCTACCTCGGTTCCGCTGTAAACAAAACTATTGATGTCAGCATGGAGATAAAGAGGAGAGTATTGCTTGCTAACAGATGTTACCATGGGCTAGGCAAGCGATTCGATGATAAAGCCCTCTCTCGACAAACAAAAATCCGACTGTAGACGTTGATTCTACCCGCCTTGTTATACGGCGCAGAATCGTGGGTTATGACGCAAACGAGTGAATCAGTACTGGCAGTTTTCGAGATAAAAATACTCCGGAAAATGTATGGACCCATCATCGTTAACGGAGAGTATCAGCGTTGCTTGAACAATGAGGTGTATGAGCTATATGCCGACACCGACGTGGTCAAACGCATTAATATACAGCGATTGCGTTGGCTGGGTCATGTGGTGCGGATGGACCCAAATGCTTCGGCACGGAAAGTTTTCGACAACGAACTCGATGGACGGCGCAGAAGAGGGCGACCAAAACTCCGTTGGAAGGACCAGGTTTTTGAAAAACTGTCGAAGCTTGGTGTGACGTATTGGAGGAGAAGCGCAGAAGATCAAAGGGCTTGGAATTATTTTCTACGGTCGGCGTATAATAGATAAGGGTTCCTATTCCAGTCGCCACCTAAAAAGATGATGTTCCGTATGGAATATCAACTGAAAAAAGCCCGGAGTCATTTTCCATTTGTTGCCACCTACATGATTTATATTATCATGATGAAATTTTGATTTGCCATTACCATAACCCTAGTTTCCGCTTAGATCCACATGGAATCCGTGAATGGTATTCGGCTTTTGATTGGTTATGAGTAACTGTACAATGTTATGTACTGGAATTCTTTTTTAAAGAAATTGTTACATCATCACTGTGTTCTTTAATCCTTTTCCCTGGACTATCAAATTCAGGTTCCCTGTTACATTTTGTAAAAGTAATGTGTGATAATTTCTTTCGTTTTATATCATCTTCGGGAAAACCATCGAGTAAAGAATAAATATTTCGTTTTACATATCTCTTAGATCACTTCGTATTTTTTGTTTAATTCGGTCTTGGCCTTTCGCTTCAATAATCTTTCAACAATATTATTATACGGTTGTTGTTGTTGTTAGAGTCGGTGTTTATTATATCAGGTAATATATTTGTCGATACGCTTGTAGTTAAAGTTTGTTTAATGTAATTGTCTTTAGAGATTTTTTTTCTCGCTGGGTTTTATTTGTTTTTGTTTTTTACTCATCGAACTATTGTTGTTTGATGATTTAGGTCCTTTCAAATTTACTTCAATAGTTGGATGTTCATGATCATCATAATCATCATCATTGTCATCAGCATCATCATCGTTATAGTTTTGCATTGATTCGTTGGAAAGTTGTATTGGTCATTGGACTGGAGGCGTTGGAGGTTCTTGTTGCTTTTGTTCTTATATTCTCTTATATTTTCTCTTCTATTGTCATATTTATTGAGTGACTGTTTCAGTGGATTTGTTTTCGGTTGAAATGAATCATCCAACAAGTCTGTTTGATTAAATTTGAGGCTTTGCAGCTTTGCTTTCAATACTGCTCTCGTCTTTACAATATCATTTAAAACTTATGTGTGTTGGTCATGTTGTAATAATCAGTTTTTTATCTCGAATGTCGATCGATCTGCCCCTTATCTGTTACTGATCAGCTTTATCTCTACTATCGATCTGCCTTCGATCAGCTTGATGATCAGCTTTAATAATATGTTACATCTATCTATGGTTCAATAAAATTACTAAATCCTTTTCGATATTGCCCATTATCGGTTAGACCATCCTTGCCCGCAACAATAAAATCGTATTTACGTTTCCAACACTCACTACGAATGTAGGGAAATTCTTCAAGCAACATAGCGCCGACAACACGATCATTGTATATATGCTTCAAATTCAGTTCATCTTGTTTGAAATTGATTAACATATTTGCATTGTCTAATTTATTTGGGATAAATAAAACCTGTAAATTTTTTTATAGAATTTTATTTATCGCATAACACATCATCAAAAATCATTATTAAGTGCGATTTTGCTCTATCCGGACTTAAAACCTCTTCATTTTCAGAGAAAATATAAAAATTTATGCCTTTTCTTGGTTCAATAAGCTTCTCTAGATTGCAATATTTAACTTGATATAATGATTTCGAATATATGTACATGTTTTTAAAATTCAATCCATTCGCACTCTTGATTAGACTAATAATTACATTAGTTTTGCCAGAGTTTGACGGTTCAACGATTAGCGCTCGTATTGAATTTGGTAATGGAACACCATGTCGCAATTTTGTTCACTACGATGAACATACATCATCAATATTTTTAACAACAATTTTTTTAGTTTGTTTCCTTAAACGCATACTGTTGCAACTAACCAATTTTCAATATAAACTCTACCCTTATATAGAAAATATATCACTTCATCATTTGCCTCCAAACTAGCAAAATGATTATAAATTACATTAAAAAACGAACATGTAATCAGATAAAGATCGTAAAAAATTTTTTTTTTGATAAACTAACTACCGGCTGAAGTACATTTTCCAGGGTATCAAATTTGTGGACCTGGAACAAAACTACAACAACGTTTAGCTAGAGGCGATAAAGGAGTAAAAGCACCCGATTCAGCTTGTAGAGAGCATGATATTTTATATTCACAATCAAAAATATTAGCAGACACAGCTTGGCAACGAGTAATATCTAAAGGCAGTGATTTAAAATAACGTGTAAACGTTTGGTTGATAGCAAACGCCATGAAGATTTTTTGAATAACAAGAAAAAAAGAGATCACGAAAAAAACGAAGAGCACCAGGTAAAAAATTATTCTGTTCTAGTGTGAAGAATGCGTTGAATATATTGAAACATGAAAATTCTAATGACCGTATAAAAATATCACAGATTATTATGCGTTCCAGTTTCAAGAGGAAAATCAAAGATTGTCGTTTTTATCTTTGGTACCGATTCTTACAGCATTATCAGCACTTGGTGGTTTGAAGGCTGGTGGATCGGCTGTAGTTCGAACGATACTCGTACATGAAATTAATATTGAAAGGAACAATTAATAGATGTTAGTCGTCACAACAGACGTATGAAAGCAATTGATGGGAAAAGGATTATTTCTCAAACCGCATAAGAAGAGATACGGATTTTATTACGGTTCAGCTCCAAACAATTCTTAAAAAATCTACTCAAACATCAGTTACATTATTTAAATAAATATGGCAGTCAACTCAAACATTTCAGAGGTGTTTTCATGCGTGACTCTCTACCGAAGAAAATACGATTGCAGGATTGTGCAATCTTTAATTTGGATAATTTAAATGGTTCTGGAGCACATTGGGTAGCATAATACAATAAATATACCTATAAAGAATACTTTGATAGTATATATATAAAACCCCCATCAAATATAATTATACGCAAAAACAGAAACGTAATACTTTTAATTGTGGGCATTTATGTTTACAAACTACAATTATCTGCTACTCTATTAGAATGTACTAAAAACATTTTGATATAAGGTAAAACAATGTTTAGTTTCTTTGTGTTGACTGTTTTGTTCAGGCTTCATTGGTTTAACTTTACTTAAATAATTTTCGTTCAAGTATAGTATAGTATAGTACATCTTTAACAAAATTTTCGAAAATTTTTTTGTTGAATCTTCATCACTATATATTCTCAACAAATCTAAACTTGAACCAACTGAACATTTGATATGCAATCGGGATATGCTTTTGAATAGTTTTTATATTAGCTGAATCTCGATTATCTACTCTTTCAAGAATACATTCAAAATCAGCATAAATTGTAAAGTGCACATGCATTTGCTTTTTAAATCTCTTAAAACTGATCATATTTTTGTCAACTTTAGGCATTATTGTAACTAGTTTATTACATTCCTGTTTGTTTCTGTAAGTCATCCTCAAAAACAGGTACATATGTGTGTGTGTATACATATGTCACCTTATCATTGATTGAAACGGTATGAGATTCTCTTTACTATGATTCTTTATATCATTTAGTTCAATACGATCACTAAAGGACGATTCTATACACTTGACACTATTATTTATTCAAACGACACAATTAGTGCGATGTATGCATGTTTGAGTGTAAGAGATTGCCCCATGCTTATGTAACTGATCATTTTTTAAAAGTGATTGATTTTTTAAAAAGTCTTTTTGCAATGAGAACTTTATTTTACATTTTTTACATTTCAATTCATGTACTTTTCGAACATGATGACGTAATTACTTTTGAAACTTGTGTGCTTTATCGCAATAAGTGCAGATAAATTTAGTCATTTTAATACAAGGCAATCATGCTTTTCATTCCACCCATGGCCAAAGTATTTATATAAATATTTGGTGGCAAAAAAGGTAAATATATTACATACCACAAAACCAACAAGTAAAAGATTTAAAAATATATTCTGTATTCTATACTCATTCGTTTTTATTAAACATTTATTTATAACTATTATTTTCCAATGTTTGTTTTAATCGTTCAAACATGATTTTCTCCCCAAATTTAGCGTTTTTCCTTCCTGCGTGAAGAATTTTCAGCTTCGTGTCCTCCGAAAATTCACTCATTTGAAAGATTGATTTATCATAAGCCTTATTTGGTTAACGTTTTTAGTTATTTATAGGTAAACTGATTAGTTCAAGAACCACAAAAGAAAACCGAATGCAACATGCATTATTTGGTTAAGTAAACTAATTAATTCAAGAACCACATTTTGCAACAATGTATTATTTATTTAGCAGTTAATTATTGCAAAACGTGTTAAAGATTTTACACAATATTTTATCGAAAAAAATTTGACAAAAATTTCTATATTAAAATGTTTTTTCGGTTACCGTTTTTGTGTTTTTTTTTTTGCGGTTAACGTTTTTAGTTATTGAGAAGTACACTCGAGAACCAACATGAGAATTTTTTAATTGATTTACCTTTTACCTAATCAAAGACATTCATCATTGCAATACTTTTGGATTCTGTAATATGATTTGTTTTTCTACAGCAACATTCAAAACAAACATTACATTCGAATAGCAAACCAAAAGCATAAAGTAACTATAGTTTACAATTGACGACAGCGCTCCACGATCGACACCAGCGCTCCACGATCACGACATCCATCCTCCGATTTATTCATCTATCTTAGAATTATCACATCACCCTCGCACATTCTAATATTACTCCACCATCTCTCTATTTCTCTGTATTTATCTCTCTCTCCCCACTCCCCTCTCTCTCTCCTCACACCTCTCATCCACACACTCTTTTCTGATTGGTCACCGTCGACCCACAATATCTTCCATTTCACTCACACGCACACACAAAGTATCCCTATCTCACTCACACACACACTAGCGCTGGCCCACACACACACAGAAACTGGTTACCGCCCGCCTTTGGCCACGCCTTTTGAATTAGAGTTTGTATGAAAAGGGTGATCTAGGAGCCCCATTTTATAATTACTGTCTAACATTCAAACAAACATTTGTAAAAAAAAATCCAATGTGTTTGACGACAGCAGATACAAAATAGCACGCAGGAACTGTAGCATATTGAATAACTATTTAAAATAATAAAATCAAATGTGAAATATAAAATATGGAAAAAACGAATGTACTGCTCCAGAATCATTACGAAAGAAACAATAGAGAAAATGTGTATGCTAAAGAATACATTGGTAAAATAAAAATAAATTGAATAAGAATTGCCTACACTAAATCGGACATAAAATTAAGGAATAATTACTACACGCAAAAATAAATAAAGAATCAATTTAAGGAATAAAGAAAGAAAGTAATGAAAGAAAACAACAACAATACGAACGATGGACGCACTAAAAAAGTGAAATAGCTTTGAGTCAAAGCGAATTCAAATTGAATAAAATTGGTCTCCATAGGACGTACAGTACTTCCCTACTCAAAATAAGTAAGAAAATTAATCGGAGAAGTTTGCGTACTTATTTAAGCACTTTTCTCTTGAAAACTTAAATCGAGTAAAATTTAGTCAATTTAAGTTTCACTTACTCGTTTCAAGTAAAATTTACTAATAGTGAGTAGACTTGGTATAATTATTTTCTGAATGTTTTCAACCCAAACCAGTAATTTGTTATTTTCAAAGCGAAAGTAGTTCTAATCTACATATATGTTTTAGTTATTGCAGTAGTTGTTTACATGGAAATTGTGGAATTTGAAGTATTACATTTGTTTAGTGTCAGCTATGTTTAGGGGAATATGAGTGCACCCTAAAGGTGCAATTCACTGAATTGCGAAATATTCGCAAATAAAGTAAAAATAAGCAACCATCACATCTAAAGTTGGAATATTATAATTATCGCTAAGAAATAAAGATCGAAGAAATTGAAGAATTGCAAATTAATATTCGGAAGAAGCTCGTTGAATAAGATTAATATTAGATATAAAAATTCTGTAGAAGATTTATTTCAAAAGTTATAATTAACTAAAAACCAAATAGGCTGCAGTTGAAATTAAGTAGTTTCGTGTTTCTCGAATTAAGTTCTAATTAAAAATCATTTATTACATCATAAATTTCGCTAACAATACAGAAACTTTAAATTTAAAATATTTGCCAACCTATAATCAAATGCAAAACACATTTTGCAGCCTCGGTGAGAAATTCAAAGATGAAACTTGATTTCGTTCTGGCTCAGGAATATTATGCCATCATTGTGAATGGAATTGGGCCAATGCGATCATTATGACATCTGCTGGAGAAATAATATATTTATTTTGAATATACTTTATACAAGTGATATTTTTCTAACATTGAACATAAATTAAAACACAAGGTAATTAGTAACAATAACAGAAAATATTACTCAATAAATATTATTTATAACTCTATAGTTTAAAGCAACCTGACGGAATTTGCTAATTTATTGATTCTGTTGTACTTTTTCCTATTCTTATTTCGTTCTTTTTTCGCTGTATTATCGAAAATAATAAAACGTAAAAATGTAAGTCATTCCAATTGAATGTTGAAGTCCAACAAAAAAAGGTTTGAGCTGCGAAGTGCCATCATAGCTTCCATCTTTAAAGACATTTCCTTCATTAAAAGCTTTTTCATGCTGGTGCTAAACGAGACACATCTTTGGAGTGGAAGAACTACTCTGTGGTGCCTATTTTCAAATATGGTGGTAAGGCTAATGCAGCAAAATTTCAGCATGAGCACCAGGAAGGTGCTCATACATACATAAATATATACATATGTATCTGAACAACCGAGCAAACAGGAAACAAGAGAGAGGGGCGAAATCCAAACAAAACAATTCTTAATTAAGCATTGCCGGGTAATACTTATATTTGGTGAAATATTAAAGTGACAGTGCTTGTTCATTTTGCTCGGCAGTGACTTATAATTTAATTGCTAGAGAACAATTTTACATTTTGATAATTCACAATAACCAATGTGGAACAAAATGTGATGCATGGGCAAGTAATACGTTGCCTTTTCGCGGTGAATCTCCATATAAAAAATGGTCGTGGAATTTGAAGCTACGTTTTCCCACGAGACGGTACTAAATGCCTTCATGAAGCAAATGCATGCTTTAAGTGGAAGTGTGTTTGCATTTTCCAGTGTTCTTGCACATCAAGGAGAACATTTTGCACGAGAATATAACTTGTTAGACCCTGGCACCAAAAATTTAAAAGGTGTCTAAAAATCAACTATAATGAATTATTGCGACATGTCTTCGCTATTCTTCCATTAACTGATGTTTTGGTGGAAACAAAGTGTAGCGTATAACCCCATAATAGTGACTGTTGTAATTTACAAACCTAAGAGCCCGTGCACGCATTACTTCCGTCATAGGGCGTTCGATGCTTTTAAGTTGATGTTGCCACAGAGCTACTTCATAAATATAAATTTTTGCGTGTAGCTGTTATTTAATCTAAAATATCGATGTTAAGTAATAGAAAGCAGAAAGATTTACAGAATAGATACGCAGCTACAGAAAATATTGAATTAAGAATAGAAAAGATAGTAAATTTATGACATAAAGATGCAAGAGGTCTTGAAAAAAATAGAGAAAGACAAAATAGATTTCCCAAGAAAAGAAGAAGTAAGGAGGGATCTATACAAGAGAATTGAGCAAGTACGTCTAAATGCGCTCAACAAGCCCACCCAACCATGATTACAAAATTTTAGTAAATCCAGTGATACTCAAATTGTAATACCCATACAATGCGCCAAGATAATATAACCAAGAGTTCATGAAACCAAACAGAATACTTTCGGCTTTAAACACAATCCACGTTAGATTTATTAGAATAAATTGCAGTTTTCATTAAGTCTATAAACTACAGATAAATTCAACCTAATTCATTTTATATTTTATACAATTATTCGACTATTATTTCATTGCGAGTTTAATAACAAACAAAAAAAAAGAACATAACTGCCTAACTGTGGTTGAGATTAACAAAAAAAAAAAAAAAAAAAAAAAAAGGAAATAGATATATAATATTGAATATAAAATTAAGATTAAGAAATGTAATGTTACATTGAAGAAAATGTAAATTGATAAGATTTTTCTAATTATTCGTTGCCATAATTACTTTAAATGGTATTTAAATAAAATTACAGTCCATTCAATAAGAAATTATTTAATGATGGACAGACAAAAATTATCGTAGACACTTGGTCGCCTCAAGATTGCAAAAGTATGTAAGCACAACTTTAATAGTTACAGGACATTTGACAACAGCAATATCAAGGGAAACATATCAATATAAGTCACTCACTTACTCTAATAATTGAGTTAGCAACACTGTTTAACAACAAGTGCAATATTATTGGGTCAGTGAAAATAAAAAGTTTTTTAAGGTTTATACCCGTCTTAGTGCGCGCTAGTAGTACTAGCTATTTTTATAAATTCCCCAAAATTAATAAAAAGCTGAAATTATATTCATCATTACCCAGGTGAGGTAATTAAACAAAATTGCCTTGCGGGCACCCGCTGTACGTGCTTGTGTTTTTGTTTTAGTGAATCACGTCAACAGCTGTTTAGCTGAATTGTGTGATTCGTACAAAAAATTTTACGAATATAGTTCAACCACACGCAGGGTTTAGCATACCCTTAGGCGTATTTATAAATGGACAGGATTACCGTGCCCCAGTTGGGGAACTCTCAGTTACCACGCCAAAATCGTTAACAATTCCTAAACCTACTAAAACTATAATAACACCAGTACTTAATAGTCCAAATGTAAATTTCCTTACGCAAGTAAATGCTAGAAATCGTTATGAAATTGTAATTTCTCGTAACGAACCCATTGTATCCGAGGATACAGGAAACTCCTGGACCGAAATTCCATCAAAAAGGCCTCGCAGTCCAAACTCATCCCCAAAAAATCGGAAACAGGTCACTTTGGATAAGTACTGGGTGATTGACCAAAAAATCAAAATCGATTTTCTGGGCTTGAAGTCGATGAACAGCTTAAACAAAAGGAAGTCGTTCACAAACCTCCTCCAATTTTTGTTGATGGTGCAGTCAAAATCCAACAAAAAAGTAAATGAAGGATACGTTCTTAAGGTACTAAACCACAATAAGGTAAAAATACTACTTAAAACCCCGGAATTCTTTTCGAAAATTGTGAAAGTATTGGAAAATAAAAATACAGAATTCTACACTTATAAATTGAAAGAGGAGAGAAATTTTAAAGTAGTGTTAAGAAATCTGCATTATTCGACAGATGCGGAGGATATTGATTATGCTCTTAATAATGTAGGACACAACGTCAAATATGTCCATAATATAAAAATCAGGTACACCCAACTTCACTTGTTTGTGTAGAATTGAATTAGGATGTATATCAAATTAAAAGATTGCTTAACACGATCGTGTCTTTTGAACCCCCTCGACCAACGAGAGAAATCGTACAATGTTCTAATTGTCAACACTACGGACATACTAAGGCTGGGTGCCATAGAAAACCCAAGTGCATTAAATGCGCTGGAGAGCATCTATCAATAAATTGTTCTCGAAAAGCTCCAACTGCAGATGTAAAATGTGTTTTGTGTGAGGGAAATCACCCAGCAAACTATAAAGGTTGCCAGGTCTATCAAAAGATCATTAACCCCATTAAAACCCCTTCGGCCAAAAGAGTCGATAATTCTGCCCAGCAGAAAACAACATCTCGCGTTGTTTCTGATAAAAATGTTACCTTTAGGCAATCTCCCGGTTATTTAACCGTTTTACCAGGCCTTCGTAATGCTGGCAAGCAGCCTGACAAACAGCCCTCGTCAAGTCCCGTAGAGTCAGCCCCTCTTATTGCTGAAAAGCAACCTCACACCCCCTTGCTAGGCACTTTTCACGCCTTAGGTGCAAATTACCCAGCATCTCTACAAGGCAAGGCTGCCGAAAGGTGCCATGAATTCACATGTGCAGAAACCGCTAAAAAAACGGAAACAATCCAAGACATAATATAAGAGAACCTGATACAAATCCAACAGAGAGCATATTGATCACTACACTCACTGATGAATTCCGCGAAATGATGGCGGTAATGAAGCAGATGATGCAGCAAATGACTGCAATGACCACAATTTTGGTAACTCTAATGTCTAAAATGCCAAAAATTCGATCGATTGATAATAGTCTTGTGCATGCAAACGGGTTATCTAAACAAAACCTGGAAGTCAAAACACTTGTAGATATGCATAATATTGACATTCTGCCTGTCTCTGAAACTCATTTTATCCGTAAGGATTATTTTTCTATACCGAACTACAAATTCTATCACACAATACATCCAGATGGTAAAGCACACGGGGGCTCTGGAATACTTATAAGAAACAACATAAAACATCTATTGTCAAACCCATATGCAAGAGCAGAAATACAAGCAACAACAATAGTGGTTGAAGATTGGTCCGGCCCAATAAGTATCTCCGCCATATATAGTCCCCCCAAACACAAAATAAGTTGTGAAATGTACAAGCAGTTCTTCAAAACCCTAGTTAATACCTTTGTCGCAGGTGGCGACTACAATGCCAAAAACACCCTCTGGGGCTCTAGGCTAACAAGAACGAAAGGTCGTCAACTTCAATATGGAGCTGAATCAATGAACCTATACACGGTATCAAGTGCACAACCGATTTATTGGCCAACAGACTGCAGCAAAATCTCCGATTTACTAGATTTTTGTGTGACAAGAGGTGTTAAGAAAGAGACAGTGCAATGTGAATCCATTTATGATTTGTGGTCTGACCACACCCCAGTAAAGGTAACTCAGGGCAGAAAAATATTGCCTGCATCAAGAAGTTGTGTACTCCAAAATAAACGAACTGGCTGGAATCTCTTTCGACATTTGGTAAAAGCTAATGTAAATATACACATTGCTTTAAACTGAGATAACGATATAATAAATGGAGTTAAGCAGTTTAATAATATTATCCAACAAGCAGCTTGGAATTCCACCCCTTTGAGTGAAAAAAGTATACCCGAACAGAACAAAGTTTCATTGAGTATAAGAGAGAAAGTGGCTGAAAAGAGAAAGGCAAGGAAAAAGTGGCAGATAACTAGATATCCGCCCGATAAAGCGGTTCTAAATAAGTTAACAAAAGAACTCAAAGAGATCTTAAGTATAGAGGAAGTAGAAAAACTGATAGAGATCTGGAAAATTTAGATGCAACTCCAGCTACCGACTACTCTCTATATAAAGTAATAAAGCGTTCGAACAAGTCCATAAAACACGATCCCCCTATTCGAACCATACCGAAGACATGGGCTAAAAGTGATTCTGAAAAAGCTGCAACTTTCGCAAAACATCTGGAGAAAGTGTTCATACCAAAGGAACAACATGGTAATGACACTTTTTTAAATGAGCTGCACAACTTTCTAAATGAAGAATACCAGATGGACTTGCCCATTACACAATTTACTACCTGCGAATTTAAAAATGTAATTGCTGATTTAAAAGGCCGGAAAGCCCCGGGATACGACTTGATTACTGCTAAAGTCTTAAAACAATTGCCTCAGAAAGGCTTACAGCTTCTAACAAGAATACACAGTGCAATCATTTTAAAGTTGTACATTCCGCGACATTGGAAAATATCTCAGGTGAAAATGATACGAAAACCCGGAAAAAAAATTTTATTTCTCCGAAGATTAAACCCTATAATAGAGTCCAAAAAACTGAAACCTGATCACCAATTTAGTTTTAGACTGGGACATGGGGTGATTGAACAGGTTCATAGATTAGTTGAACTGATAAATAAATCTTTCGACACGAAAAAGTATTGCAATGCGGCATTTCTGGACATTTCACAAGCCTTTGATAGGTTATGGCACGATGGTTTATTATTCAAATTGAGGAAAATGTTACCCACGAATTTCTTAATTTTTCTGAAATCTTATTTATCTGAACGAACCTTTTTTGTTAAACACGGCGAATACATGTCGGATATGCTTAAATCACATGCGGGAGTACCTCAAGGCAGCATTATTGGTCCTACCTTATATCTGATTTTCACTTCGGATCTACCCACAGAAGAAGGGACTCTTATCGGAACGTTTGCAGACGATACAGCTGTTCTTGCCGCTGACGTCAATCCGGATCAAGCATCTAGAAATTTTGCAAAAACATCACGATACCATAACAAAATGGCTACAGAAATGGAGAATAAAGGCAAACGAAATGAAATCAGTTCAGGTAACATTTACGGTTCGGAGAGGATTTTACCCTCCCGTGTTCATTAATAATGTTGAAATAACTCAAGCAAATGATACAAAGTATCTAGGCATTTATTTGGACAGAACACTGACTTGGATAAAGCATATATTTACAAAAAGACTGGCCTTGCGGCTCAAACTAAGATCCGTAAATTGGCTTTGGAATGGCAAATCCAAATTATCCCTAGATAACAAATTAAAAATCTATAAATGTGTCTTAAAGCCCGTATGGACATATGGAATCCAGTTATGGGGGACTGCAGCAAACTCCAACATAGAAATATTGCAACGCTTTCAATCCAAAGTACTGCGAACCATTACCGGTGCACCCAGATACATACTTCTCGAACAAACAATTGCATAGAGAATTGAACACCCTTCATTAAGGAAGAAGTCCAAAAATACTCCGCTAGATACATGAATCGCATTCAACAACATCCGAATCAGCTGGCGTCCTATCTGATGAACGAAACACCATTATTTACCAGACTAAGGAGGAGAACCACACAGGACCTGGCTGCTCAGGACGAATATAGCAGTATTGACACTCAAGGAAGTGTTCCCGAATAAAAATAAAATTTTAGTATATAAGTAGTATGTTGGCCAATGTAAATATTACTGAATGTCCAAGGACAGATTGTAATAAATACAGAATTTAAAAAAAAAAAGCTTACTCTGATAATGTCACAGATCCTCCGACGAAAGTACTTTCGAAGAGCGTCTCACTGAAGAGTGTTAAGAGATGTATTTATTATTGATGACAAGAGATCACTATTAGCTTGCCGATGACATTGCTCTAAATAAAATGTTATTAAAAGTTTTATCACTGTTTACTTAACATTAATGTTTGACCACAACATTAGCACAAATCATGTTGATGTTAAACAAGAGGCCAGATAGCATATAAGAGTCCAGAGATAGGCCAACAAACCCAAAAGTTGCCGACGTTGCAATGATATATACATGTAGGGAATTAAAGACTTTTATTTAATTCACTGTTTTATTTTATTTTGTTAAGAAGTTGAACCTTTTTGTTCCAGCGTCGATCAGCAAGAGAAAGATTTTTTTTGCTTCTCTTTTTCAGAACGACTCTAGTCATCTCCTCTCATCAGCTGTAACAGTTTTAATGTTTTTGGTATCAATCAAAATCTGTTACAGAGATGTAATTTAAAGTATAAACTACAAACTAAGATGTTGCGTTCCCATGAGGTGTTTTGTGGGTACACCACATACATATATAAAATAATATACCTCATCATCATCGCAACGTTGGCAACTTTTGTGTTTGTTGGTCTATCTCTGGACTCTTGTATGCCACCAATTTTGAGCTTTATTTTGGACAATGTACTAAGTTTAGATGGCGAACACAAAAAATCCACGACAGATCGACTTGCAGTCTGCCAACACAATTATTAATATGACTTACTCTCCAACTGACAGTAAGAATAAAACAGATTTGAATGGTTCGAAATAGGCAAGAATAAGTTCAGTTTTAGGTATTTCTCTTATGTTTATTGAACTTCTAGTATTGGCAGTCAAATCTATAGAAATGAGAGACAAATATAAATTTCTAAATGAGACAAAATGGAAACTTAATGCAATTCAAAAATACTACATTGAGAAAATTAGGAAGCTCATCTATTGCAATATATGGGGGTCTCTCCTTTTAAAGGCTATGCCGGAAACCAGCAAGTTTCATACAAATTGATGGGGATCGATAGATCAGGAAGATTGCGTCCTTTTCCAACAATAATTACCAAACTATCGAAGTGCGAATGCATTAAAACAAAAAACTCTAAGAACACTTGCAAATAATCACTTACTAGATTATGAATATCGGCACGTATTAAAAAGTTGGTAACAAAATGAGTTAATTTTATTTTTCGCTCGGTCCTAGGACTTTCCAGATATGACCGTTTTATACCTTTGACTCAAAAAACACAATTTTTATTTTTATTTATTTTTTTTAATTTACAGAAATGAACTTGTGCTATATTGATGAAACGGCAAAATGGCCGAGATAATCGATATTGTGAACCATCAAACCTCGCAGATGCCGTAGTGTAACATTTCTTTTACAGATTTTAGTTAAAACCAAAAAGCAAATAAACAAAATATCAATTTTTTGACGAATAAACAATCAAGAATGAGCAGTATCCGCATACAGGGGGCGTAACTAAAGCAAAATGAGTCCGTTACTTTTGAAATAAAAACTTAACAAACCTTAATCTTTTCGACAAAGCAAGCCTTTACAAGAGTTTCAATAGATATTTATAGAACAAAAACCTTTTCGCCATGTGAGAAAAATTTCATTTTTTGAATTATGACAATCAATTGTTTGTCCTTGGCACCGCGAATACATAAGGTGCCAAAAAGAAGCTGCAGCCCGCATTAGTGGAAACTGAATTTCTAGAACAAAAACTTTTTCAGAAAGGGCGGAAAAATTGCACCTTTACAGGCACCCAAAAAGCAAAGGGTGCCAGAAAGGCAACTACAGGCAGTTATTGCAACCTGTCTAGGCAATATTTTCACGAACTCACACTGGTGTAAAAGGGATTTCTATAGAAATTCCTGGAATAAAAATGTTTTTCTGGTCTATGGCTTATGACCTTGGCCATAACTCTTCGGCCCCTGGCATCCAAAAGGTGCCAAAAACCAACTATAGAGAGTTATTGCTAAAATGTCTAGGCGGTACTTCAATAAATTCACTTTGGTAAGAACATCGAAAAATTTCAAAACTCTAAAATTAAATTATTTCACATTTTCATTCTTTTTCAACATTGCAATTTCCAACTTATATCGAGAGGACTTCTAAACCTGAATTTAGATGTTCCACATAAAATTGCAGCTAATCAATTTTCCAAAGAAAATTTTAAATTAGTCTGTAAAATTAACGTTCGTGTGGGGAGAATAAAATAAATTATTCAGCCGACATTTTCAACCTTTTCCTTTTGTATGCTGTTTATTTACGGGTATAAAAATTACCTTCGGTTCGCTTAACTTAATAAGCTTTCGTGTATTTGTACAAAGATAACAAATATATTAGCACTTAAAAACAATTAAGGTGCTTAGAGAGGCAATCGTAATTAATCAATATTCAATAAAGAATTGATTTTGTGTTCAAGATAATTTGTAAGCTTTTATTTTAATAGCTTAAAATTAATGTTACATTTTTTATTTTAAGTATTCTGCATTTGATTCTTTTAAAAGAAATCAGATCATTAGGGTGATAGTTTAAGATAATCTATTTATTATTTCACCGTTATTATTTCTAAGGAAAAGCGTTGTTTAATTAACAGTTAAATTTTTTCACATTGGTAAAGCAACTAATTGTAATGTCCGAGTTTTTAATTAATCTATTCCGTCATCGGCCATTACTCGGCCACTCACCCGGGAACACTCTTTTTTCCTTTGTTGTCAATAGGGGAATATGTAAATAACGACAAATAACGGGCCAGTCATATCACTCACGTCGCAATGATTCTACTCAATTTCTCAGTCATTTCTCTCAAATCGGATAAAAAAAGTGAGGAAATGTCGAATTTCTTCCATTGTAATTGTTGCCGCTTATTTATTGCTATTTGTTATTTATCTGTTATTATTTATTTATTGACATAATTGTTGCCGCAAATAAACACATTTGCAAGTAATCGTATCACAAAAACGACATTTTCATTTCACTCAGTTTTTCAAAGGGTAAATTTTTACGCACTGCGCTATTTGAACGTCATCAGACGATCGTCGTCCACACTAGTTTTATCCAGAGAGAATAAATTTCTCTCTCGATATATTTCTTTACTACAGGCGCTTGGTGCAAACTTTTCAATTTAATAATGGGATCCATTGTAAACAATACAAATAAACACACATACCGATTACATTCACAAAGGGAACATATAGACGACTTAACTCCTTCTAGATAAAAATCATGCGGATAGTATGTTACTGATAGCGCTGAAATCATCCTTGGGATAAAAATTACCACACACATTTGGAGCGAGATTGAAATGGCATTTTTGTTGTTTTATTTAAAATTGTGCATAGTTTTTACTTGATGTATATACATTATTCTTTTGCTTTGTTTACGATGCCTTAGGTTCCTAATGTTTTGATTGTATAAATTTCATGCACTATTAACAAATACTGCGGGCTAGCGCATCGGCAAAAGTTGAAAATTTAAAAAGTGACAAAAAACCAATTTTTTGTTTGTTGTAACTTTTGCGTTTGCGTTTAGATAGCGCTGTTACGCCAACCAAACTTTCCTAAATTAACTCGTTTTTGTTTATCAGAGTTGCCTAAACAGAGTCAAGTCGCATTGGTATAAGCTAGTACTACCGAACACAATGCACAGATAAATTATTTCGCTCTGGAGTGAATTCTGCTGGCTTGTAGTGTTTACTCAAGAGCACAAATTAGTCGGGATCATATTACTCCCTTAGCACTCTGATTGTCTTAGTCCAAACGCCCAACTTTGACCTGAGATTGGAGTAGGAAAAATTTTCCCATTAAAGAAAGAACGTGCCCTTTTTGTACTTTCCTGACGAAAGTGTCAGCGTTGTTGCACGCCACAGCAATTTATACGGGGTTCCGACAACAGTTTACAGCCGTAACACGCGACATTGTAGGTGGTAAGAAAATTCGTATGCATGGAAGTGCCTCGGCAATATTTCAATTCGTTTGTCATCCGGAATATGTACGGCCTGGTATGCGTGTTCTATTTCGCCAAGGATGCAATAAAGTATCAAAAGACTTGAAGTGTTTAATTGTTACGATATCATCCATTGCATTGCCATCCAACAAAAGTATAATATAATTTTGTTGATTCGGTTATTTGATCTACTTCTACTGTTGAAGCCACGAAAAATGCAAATGTTGTAAAAAGAGAATTGCTCGCAGAACTCCAATCACAGCGCATTGACACCGGCTGTAGCAGTAACTAGTTGCTGACGAAGTCAACAATTTTCTTTAGTAAGCATTTTTGATAATATAAATATATGCGATTTTGAATAATGCAGTCAGTCATGTGTAGTTAGCCATAAAACTCAAATATTTTGATTAATGTAAATAGTTATAAAACTCAAATTAAAGAACCATCTAATAAAGATAATAAAAAGAATAAAAGAATTTGTTTTTTTATCTATCAACGGGTAAAAACCACAACTGGCGACAACGATGTAAATTTAGTCAAATCCGCACCAAGAACGTGAACACATATCGTTTGTGTAATGCAAAAACACAAAAAAAAAAATCGGAAGAGTTCGATTTAGTCAAATCTTTTGACGAAACCGCCGCGAAAGTGAACACATACTGTTTGTGTAGTGAGAAAAATAAATAAAAAAAATTTTTTGATTTGGTCAAATCATTTGACGGAAAATCAAAATACCGCGAAACGATTGAAATTATCTTTTTGTGAGCAAAATAAAAAGGATAGGACAATAGTCACTTCTGCAATAAGAGCATATATGGTGATAACTGTGCCCAACAACTGTGCCAAATAGTGAAGTTAAAATAAACAAAAAAGAACATAAAGAACAAAGAAACAAAGAAACTGTGAAAAAAGATTAATAGAGAAGAAAAAAAACTATTTCTATTGAAAAATATTTAAACGCCCGACTAGTTATACATCTTTTCATTCATAATGACTACTTGATAACTTACCGCAATTTAACGGTAACAGGAATGATTTAAATACTTTGACCAAATCTGTGGACAGAATGTATTCTATGCTAAGGACATATGACGAATTATCACAACTCTTGTTTTCCGACATTATCAAAAGTAGATTAGTTGACAACGCAATCTTGGCAGGAGATTAAAACAGTTTTAGAAAATAATTTCTGGGAAAAGAAGAATTGCGAAGGGCAGTTACTTTTAATCGCATGGGGAAAGACGGTCATATTGCAAAAAGTGCAAAAAAAAAAACAGAAAAAAATGCTGAACGGCATTCCCAGAGCCACTACAAGAACAACAAAATCAGCAACACAACAACAACATTGTAACAATGAACGAAATTACGACAATGTTCGAAGCAGTCAGAATCAACAACAAACTCCTGAACCGATGGATGTAAATACAATTCACAATTTTCAGCCAGTAGCCTCACGGGAAAACTACCTAAGCATAAAGACAAAATTTCCTCCGATGAAATTTATTATACCTATAGATACTGGTGCAACACATTCTATTATCAATCCCGGAATCTGTCATCCTAAATGGAGAGTACCTTCCGATGTAATGAATTTAAAAACACTTCAACACATCATTAAAATTAATGAAAAAGTAGCTGTTCCAACTTTCAAAGAATTTGGTAACACTACAGAAGAAAAGATAGAATTTTTAGTCTGCAGTTTCCATGACCAATTCGAAGGTCTAATCGGTAATAACATTTCAAGAAAATTGGAAGCAATAATAAATTTAAAAAACAATTTCATAGAAATTGGAGAAAATCAACTACCAATTAAGTATACAAACGATAGTGTTGAATAATATTTTGAGAAAGAAGGCATGAATGAAGTGACATTGCCAGTGGAACGAAAGGGTGGGTTAATATACAATTCACAAACCATACTATCAGAAAAGAACACAGAAAAAATAGAAGGAATTTACGAAGTAGAAAACTTAAAAATTTCCGCAATAATAAATTTCACCGGAAGTTTACCCAAAAAAGTAATTTTGGAAACTCAGAATACCGACAAAATAACGGAAGAAACTTTCCACATCAATATATTTGGAGATGATGAGGAAAATACGAATAATCCAATTGAGGAACAAATCCGTATTGAGCACCTCAACAATGAAGAAAATGAAAACTTAATAACACTAAAAAAAATTAAAGGAATGTTTTATACAGAAGAAAGCGACCTATCTTTCACAAATGCTATTAAGCATGAAATAAGGACGAAAGATAATATTCCGATGGCAGCAAAAAAATACCGATGCCGATATATTCACAAAGAGGAAATACAGAGGCAAATTAAAGAAATGTTGGATAATAATATAATAAGACATAGTCATTCGCCATATTCAGCACAAAATTGATATTCACGAAAAAAACGTACCGAAAATAGCATTTAGTGTATGTTTAATGCATATTTAGTGTGTTCAAAACAATCTATCAATTCGACGTCGTGCTCAGGAGCTTGGTGTTCAAAGAGGGACTTTGGCCACAATTTTGCACAAGGATTTGAATTTGTTTCCATTTAAGATTCAGTTGACACAAGAGTTTCTTCCGCAAGATCATTTACGCTCCCGTACATATGCCAATAGGATGTTACAGCTCGCCCATGACAACCCCGATTTTCATGAAAAAAAACATAATGAGTGACGAGGCACATTTTCATTTGGATGGATATGTGAATAAACGGAATAGTCCGTTCTGGGCAATGGAAAATCCTCAAATTATTTATCAGTCACCATTGCATCCATTAAAAGTGACAGTCTAGTGTGCAATTTGGTCAGGAGGAATCATTGGACCTTACTTCTTTGAAACTGAAAACGCCGTAACGGTAACCTTTAATGTAACTGCATGCTTTGGGCTTGATTAACATGTGGTATCAACAATACGGTGCCACATCGCATAAAGCCAGGATTATAATGGAATTACTGCGATACCTCTTTCCACAACAAGTTATTTCAAGGAATTGTGATGTTGATTGTTCTCCACGGTCGGCTGATTTGACTACTCCGGACTTCTTTTTGTGGGGATATCTGAAAAGCAGGGTTTATGCAAACAAGCCAGAAACGCTTGAGCAACTCAAACAAAATATTCGTGATGAAATTAATGAAATACCTCATGAAACGTGTGGGAATGTAAAGAAAAATGTGCTCAAAACGGCTCCCATTGTTAAGTTAACAGAGGCGGACAACATTAAATAAAACATTTATCAATATAAAATCTATTTTCTTCCATTTTATCAAAAATTATAAAGAAAAAAAGTAGTATACCTTCCCGACGGACACATTTATATCTGAAATTTCTACACGCGACAAATTAATTAATAAAATAATGAGAATTAAAAATCAAAAATTTTTAGAAATAGTAGGAACAGTATATCTGCAAAAACATTCGATGAACCAACTATTATAACTCTTTTGAAAAATCGTTTTGATCCCGAGAAAACCAATGCAATTTTTATAAATGATGAATCAATTTTCGAAAACTTTAAAGAAGTCATTCAAATATATTTTGGAGACAACGACAAATTTAAAATTATTAGATGTACTACAATTTTGGAAGACGTAACAGATGAAAACGAACTATCTGATAAAATTGAAAAAGAGCACAAAAGAAACATTCATAGAGGAATAAACGAAAATTTTGCGGAACCGAAAAGTGAGATTTACAATCCAAAATTAAAACTATGGATAACACAATACGTGAATAATTGCGACATATGCAACAAACCAATCAAAGAAAAATATAAAATAACTGAAACTCCGGAAAAACCAGGAGATATAATATATATGCAGACGTTTTTTATAGTCTCGAAAAGACAACGTTTTCGTTCGACTTTTCTAAATATGCCCAAGCCATAAAAATAAAGAGTAGATCCTGGATTGATTTTAAAATAGCACTAACCCAATATTTATCAATAGTTGGAAATATAAAGAAATTAATAGTCGAAATGAGCACGAATTTAAAGTTATTCCTCTTATGGAATTTTTGGGAGAACGATAAACCGATGTTCATTTTACGTCAAATAACAATCATTCATCTACCTCTGACGTTGAAAGACTACATAATACAATAAATGAACATTAGAATTTTGATATTTGACCCCAATAAGGATACGGAAACCGTAGAGGAAACGATATATAAGATCATAATGTTCTATAACAATTCGAATCACCCTATTATTGAAAGGAAACCAATAGACTTCAGAAATGGTAAACTGAGTCAAACCGACAATCCCTCGATAAAAGAAATTCTGATAAGGAAAAAGGAAAGAACCATCAATAAATTAAACAAACCACGTGAAAGCGGAGATATACAAATCGTAAATATTATAAAACCCTTATAAAAAGGAAAAAGAAATTCCAAGATAATGTGGAAAACGTAGCAGAAACTGCCTAATATTACCCCTAATATAAATACGTTTTTATATGAGATTCTTATATACAATACTACTTTCGATTGCAACGATTTCTTCATCTTATTCACAGACTCTGGAAATACGGAATTTATTGGATAATGAAATATATATCGTAATAAAGGAAAGTGACATAAAATCATAGATCACTGCCAGAGGATGCTCCATTTTATTAACCTAACCAATTACGATTATTTAATGGAGGCAATATACAAAAACATAAAATTCATAGATACCACAACTTCGGATTTATTACCGCTATTAGATACAATCAAGAAGAATTTTAGATTATTAAAAGTTAAACTAGATAATTTATCACCGCATCTCAGATTCAGATTAGGACTTATAAATGGTCTACGTAAAAGATTGAAATTCATTACAGGAAACATAGATAGCGAAGATGAAAATGAAATCAAAAATACTCTAACTAATCTTACAGCACGTATTCAAAATAATTCATTGGAAATCAGTACACTTGCACGGATAAGCGGAAAAATTTCTTCCCAAATTCAGGACGTTACTCTTCATATCAATAAACGGCAGTACATTGTTGGAAAGTATATAAACAAATTTCGGAATGAAATTCAGAATAAAGAAGCGACAATAGAAGACGAAATACAGGGTGTCCGTCGGGAAGGTTTACTACTTTGTTTGTTTATAATTTTTGATTAAATGAAAGAGAGTGGATCTTATATTAATAAATGTTTTATATAATGTTGGCAATTATGTATGGAATACAATATCAGATAAATGTCCACCTCTGTTAGCCTCACAAATGCGAGCCGTTTTGAGCACATTTTTCATTACTCACACATTTCATGAGGTATTTCATTAATTTCATCACGAATATTTTGTTTGAGTTGCTCAAGCGTTTCTGGCTTGTTTGCATAAACCCTGCTTTTCAGATATCCCCACAAAAAGAAGTCCGGAGCAGTCAAATCAGGCGACCGTGGAGAACAATCAACATCACTATTTCTTGAAATAACTTATAATTATAAGTAATTCCATTGTAATCGTGGCTCTATGCGATGTGGCATCGTCTTGTTGATACCACATGTTAATCAAGTCCAAAGCATGCAGTTATGGTGTTAAAAATTTTTCAATCATATCACAATATCACTCCCCATTGACAGTTACCGTTACTCCGTTTTCAGTTTCAAAGAAGTGAGGTCCAATGATTCCTCCTGACCAAATTGCGCACCAGACTGTCACTTTTAATGGATGCAAAGGTGACTGATGAATAATTTGAGGGGTTTCCATTGCCCAGAACCGACTGTTCTGTTTACACTATTCACATATCCATTCAAACGAAAATGTGCCTCGTCACTAATTATGATTTTTTCATGAAAATCAGGGTTGTCATGGGCGAACTGTAACATCCTATTGGCATATGTACGGGGGCGTAAATAGTCTTGTGGAAGAAGCTCCTGTGTCAGCTGAATTTTAAATGGAAACAAATGCAAATCCTTATGCAAAATTGTGGCCAAAGTTGTTCTTTGAACACCAAGCTCCAGAGCACGGCGTCGAATTGAGGTTGGTGGATAGTTTTGAATCCTTGGTTGAGCAGCAGTAATGTTTTAAGCCGATCTTGCAGTACATTATGGTCCATACTTGACCCTATCAGCTACAGACCCTCTTTCTTCGAAATCATTCACTACACGATAAATAGTGCGTCTTGTTAAGACGTTGTTTCTCCCAAAAATTTCACGTAACTTTCTCATTGTCACAGTAATCGATGATTGATTTTGATAAAATGTTTGAACGATTAAAACACGTTGGTCTATCGAATATTTTTCCATAATAAATTCGCCACGTCTCTACTTCACGACTGCCAAATATGAACTGTCAAGACTAATGTTTACCAAAATGGTGGCAAAACAAAGTAGAATACCTTCCCGATGGACACCCTGTACTATTTCTGGAACATATATTTCAGATTGACAATGATATAAACTTACTTAGGAGCCACATAAATGACATAGATAAAGTAATATTTACTAACAAATTGGGAATTATTCCAACAGACTTATTAGACGGAAAGGAAATATCAGTTGTAAATGACTTCGAGGCTTGTGCAAGAACTAAAGTTACCTTTTTATTCGAAGAAGATCGCACTATTATTATCATTCTTTCCACTCCAAACTTATCAAATACAACATTTCCTCACATAACTTTCGAACCAATTCCAAATAGGGAAAATAAATCATTGTACTTAAAAGAAAATAGCGTTCTGGTAGACGAAAATAAAAATGTATATTATTTAAATACGCTCAATACTATAAGAAATCTTAAGAAAATAGAAGACTCCTGTATCAACAATATTATAAGAAAGGAAAATGCTAGTTGTACTTTAAAACACTTTAAATACCCAGAACTCAAAAAAATAAAACCAGGATTTGTACTATTTAAAATTTTTTTTGGAAACTTCACGGAAATGGTTCATTACGTTTAGTATCAATGATCGAGGCATTAGAAATTTTATCTCGTATTAGTACTTGAAAGAAACATGTATGTATGTTGAAGTATTATTTATCTTTACTTTTCAGTTCACAGTTGGAATTTCACCTACGGATTGAATACCATTAGTCTCTAATAAGAGTACCCATGCTAAAAGAGAACCTTTAGTCAATGTTCCCGTGGCACATAAGGCAAATAATGTCCCATCATCGTGTTGGTGCACCGAAAAGAGTACGTCTAAATGAGCAAGATTGCATCTGGAAAATAAATTAAATGGTGAGAAAAGAGTTTTGGACAAAAATATATACATGTGTATTTAATTATTTAAATTTTCTAAAAAAGTGCATGACTCATTTGCCTTGAAGATTTCTTTATGTTACAAAATTCAAAAATTAAAAAATAATCAAGAATTATTTTGCGTAATTTTGGTGTCATCATGTAATTTCCAACTGAAATTTAATGCTTCTGTTTGAAATTCAATGCACATGAATTTCCTTTAAAAATTAAAACTTGAAGTTCAAATCATTTCAATTAAGATTCAGAAATAAAAGATTATCAACTCAAATTCAAATAACATTAATTGAATTTCTAAATATATCGACTGAAATTCAAAATATGAGGTGTGTTCAAAAAATAAGGCGAATTTTCAAATTTCACGGTCTACGTACATTCGACTTTCGATTATTATTATTTTTTTTATGTTGGTACACTCGTCTTGAAGATATGTTGACGGTTTTATCCATATAGCATGTTTAGTTTGTTTGTGAGAGGCATAGATAACACAAGTGTTTTGCGTGTTCGGCGAAATTGTATCAAATTTTGTGTAAAAAAAGAAGTTCCTGAGGATGTTGGCATATCGGCTCATGCCATGCAATCTTTTCGGAAATTTTGGGCATGAAGCGTGTGGCAGCAAAGTTCGTTTCAAAACTGCTAAATTTTGACCAAAACCAATGTCGCATGAGCACCGCTCAGGATTTGCTGAATGACGTCAACGATGATTCATATTTGCTTAGAAGGGTCATAACTGGTAACGACTCATGGGTATATAATTATGACATCGAAACCAAAACCCAATCGTCCCAATGGAAGAATCCAGGGGAGCGCACTCACTGTTTTCTTCGATTACCATAGCGTAGAGCATCAGGAGTTCTTACCACAAGGACGTACGGCAAATGAGAAGTATTACCTTGAAGTTATGCACCGTTTGCGTAAAGCAATTCGAAAAAAAACGCCCGGAATTGTGGAAAAAGATCATGGGTTTTGCATCATGAGAATGCAGCTGTTCACTCATTTTTGCTGTGAAAGATTATTTGGCCAAAAACAACACCGTTAACATGCGTCAGCCACCGTATTAACAAAATTGGGCCTCGTACGACTTATTCCTGTTCCCAAGATTGAAGAGATACATGAAAGGACGGCGTTTGCGACGGTTTAGGAGATAAAAACCAAATCGCTGAGAGAACTCAAGGACATACCGAAAATGCATATCAGAACTGTTTCGGGTATTGGAAAAAGTGCTGGCACAAGTGTATTATACCTGAGGGGACTACTTTGAATGAGATAAAATAGAAATTAATAAATAAATATTTTTTGAGAAAAATGAGAATTCACCTGATTTTTTAAACACACCTCGTACATGAAATCTGATCCACCGATAGGTATGATAATTTAGCAACATTTTAACTTTTTCTAAGATATGTCAACAGACAGCAAAATTGAATAAAAGAATTGCTAGCTATTAAATCCGCTTTTATTAATTAGCTGATATGCAAAAATAATTAAAATATTGTGGTAAGCACTCTTTGAAGGCAGTTCCAATACATAAAAAAGTAGGTGAAAGTTAAATATCATAGATTAGCAACAATCGCGAATGGTTATCGGATCTTGCTTGGTCAACAATATTATGTATACTTTGTAACATGTGGTTTCCGATTGCAATTTTATTTTAAACCACGAATTTCAATTGAAGTGTTTATAATTTCAATTGTTGTATTTTGAATCTAGGTTAACATGTTTTTAGTTTAAGTATATTTTAAATTTCAAAAAGAAAGTTTGCATTTCAAGTGGAAATTCTGAATATCAACTTATGTGCTTTGAACTTCAAAATAAAGTGATGGTTTTCAATTCAAATACAAATTCAATTTTTAAAATTTAATTTATCTTTTAACTTCGATTAAAGAAGGTATAGTGGTGTAGTTTTGGGGTATGTATAGCATTTTATTGGAATTTGGAATTTAGCTTTGAATCTCCGATAAATATATTTTTTTTAAATTGGCTGCTAACAGGACTTTTATAAACTTAATTTGAATTCAACCTTTTTTCCCTTATTCTTACATTGTATCAGTTCGGCTGGGGAGGAGACATTCTATTCATTCGAAGGAACGGAATCTCACTGTTATGTATTGTATATCATATTTCCTAAGTTATATATACTAGGTGGCTTTATTTAACTTAATTGAATTTTAATACTGATGCATTTTTAAATTTAGTCATGCAGTGCATAATACACTAATATTCACGCAAAAAATGTCCTTTCGACAGATTATGTTCAATAGCATAGCTTCAATTTCGTAGTCAGATATATCAACCAGGTCTTCCATCTGTTGAAGTAAATCTATAATACCCTGCTGCTGTTTGTGATAATGCGCGAATTCTGTCTGAAATAAGTTTTTGGGTACCAATTTTCTTTAAGCACGACCTTGATTAGGGCTGTGCATAATTCTAGATCATGTTCAACGCCAATTCCGCCATGTGTTTCATGGCAGCATAAATGGTCGAATTCATTTATGCTTTATGTGCCTGCTGAAATAGTTTTAATTAAATCCCATAGCACATAAAGCAAATACTGTCATCATCTTGTTGGTGCACCGAGTATCTGTAAAAAAAGTACGCATTATTTACCAACATTTCACATTCATTCTTGTCTGTGGCACACATTTTTATCTGGATAGCGACTTCAGAGCTCTCAGTTAAGAATTACCTGCATGAATTTTATTACAAAAGAAAAAAAAACACACTCACATACAACACCTTGAACAAATGTCTGAAATATAAGTTTTTCTGTCAGAATTTATAGCAGCCCTGGGGCTGCTGCAAGTTTGAGAAACAAAGCAAAACGAAGCGAAATTTTCCCCGGATTTAAAATACAATCTTAGACGCAGTATTGTTTGAGAGCACGTAGACACCATAAAAGACGAATTACGTTATATTTACAATTTTTCTTCTATAAAGACGAAAGCTTAAAAACAGGCGGCTGATTTATATTTTTGAAATTAATTTCCATTCTTCAATTTAAGTTAAAGTACAATCGTTGTAAATTATGGGATGCTTTTTTCTACGATAGATATAGGGTGTGTTGTTTAATGCTGTTGGGCGTAAAACACAAAAATATAAGTGAGCGAATACTATACCGATCAACTTAATATCATATTGCGATCTGAATTCGCTAAGTTTTATATCCATATCTATATTTTTCGGTCTGAAATTGTTCGTTTTATGCACCCAATTCATTTGCAGTGTGGTTAAACGTACTATTTTACGCCGCTTACTACTAAGTGGAGAATTTATGACATTGACAGTATTAGCTCAGCATTTTTAGGTGCCTTCATATAAATTAATTTATACACTAAAGCATTCTTTAAATCATTGTATTAAAGCTATCTAAAAGTCGATAAAATTTTATATACCACAAGGCAACCATCTTAGTATTCTAGGGAACATAAAGTAACTTAAGAATCTGGGGTAATTTTCTTACTTTTGCGTGATTGAAACTGGTAGAAATTTAAATATTACATTTTTGGTAGTAGTTTTCTACCATTATAAAGGAGCCCGTCGCTTCACTTTTGCAACAATGTAATTATAAAGGATTTTAGGAGTTTTTTAGATTTATTTTGACATTTTTGACTAAGCCACAACCTGGGTGGATGTGGCCCTTTTGAGCAAAAACAGACACTTTAAGCGCCGGCTTTATTTAAATCTGTGTTCTTTTGCTCTCGTGTCTCTTCTGATACTTCCCCGGTAGGAGAGATTGATATTCTGTTATGATGGACGGTTGCATTTAACACTTGTTTATGCCGTTTTTCTCTAATTAATTTTGCTGTTTTCGTAGCATACATTCTTGTTAGCGTCAATTTTTTCCCTACAACTGAGTACGTCAAGCAAGCTCTCCACTATCTTTATAATTTCGCTGTCAATTCCAGTTATACGAGCTGTCATTAGTACATCCGAGACCTCATTCCGGCTGATCTCCTAACATCCAATTTTTCCTTCCGAAGCGCTTTTAGTGTTTTTCTTTTAAAATCTGCTTCATAATTTTCGTTTCACCGCAGTGTACACTGGCCTTGAGAAAAATTCAAAAAACCGTATTTTGGTATGTGAGAAAGATATGCTACAGTAGTAATTACGTCCAAAGTTTATTGATTCATTTAAATTCTGGAATTTATTCAATATTTTTCTACAATTAACGCAAGATCGTGTAGTTTTCCATCGAAAATTGTCTACGTCTCCGTTTTCAAGAGGTTACGCAACATTACATATTTTTTTCCCCCAAATCAATTGTACTTTATACCCAATTTTTAATCCGATATGCTCTCTTACATTCTTTGAAGCATTTGGGTCTCGCCTCGGGCACTGCTTTGGTAATGCCGACTTTAAGAATTTTTTGCATTTTGCTTTATTTTGCCGATAAAGCTGTAGAAAGGTTTATTGTTGAGGTGCTAGTTATTCCGTAGCTTCAAAAAGCTCGGTTTTATTGGTTAAGTTCCGAGCTTCCATCTTTGGTGCTCCAAGCTTTTTTCCAAAAGTAGTTTGAGAAAGTAGGTTCCTGCTTTGCAATAGATCTGACCTGGTAATTGCATAATAGAATCCATTTTCATATGCTTAAATATTCTAAATATTATAGTAATCTAACTCGTTATAAATTTTTGCGTACTACCTCTCTTAAGGTACTATTAAAAAGTACTGTATCGAATCCTTTTAGCAATTTGAGGAAAATTTTCCAATAAAAGTTTGTTTTAGTTACTTACAGCAAGTAATTTTGTATTTATAAACCCTTTTTATAAACAAATTCTGAATCGGTATTTTTGTAAAAATTTTGGGAAAGAATGTTATAAGTAACATTTATTTTCTTCAAATTTGTACGCTACTTTTGGCGAAAGTGAACTCCATGTGCTTTAATTTATACAAAACGTTATCTAAATCAAGAAGGTTTTGGTAAATACAATGGGGACTCACACTATTAATTCTAATGGCGAGAATGTTGATTACCGAACTGTTGATAAGAAGAGTGATTGAAACTTAGGTCCCCTAACTAATATGGCAAACAATATAGGTATGGAACAGAAAATTTTGTAGAGGTTATCGATTAACTCCAAAATAGTTAAATAAACAGTGACATACATTATTTCAAAGCACTGTAATATATTGGCTTTTCGCACGGATTGTTCTCATCATTTGTTAAAAGATACTTGGCCGTAAGAACTATCCCCGTATATTGTTCGTTATTCCCAAAATAAATTACATGTATTATAAACTGAAGTGAATATATATATAATATAATATAATATAAACTGAACTGAATAAATGAAGGAAATTGTTACCAATAAAAATATTTCGTATTTTACGTTTGTTTCGTTTAAAATTTATTTTCATTTCTCGACGGAATTGAGCAGTTGTCCACAAAATCAGGTTTTACAGTACATTGTACTTTCCTGTTTGAAAGGGAATTCGATATTAATGAAGTTATTATACGCAATTAATGCGATGTGATGTGAAAATTTGGTTTACAATCTACGCTGTGTTTTCACATAGATGATTTTAATATTTTCCTTTCATATGTCAGAAAAATTTAGTTTTTTAGTGTATTTAAAGATGATGGTTTTATGTGATCGTAGTAACAGTAAGTCTCCAATAATATAATTAGGTACAATCGTTGACAGTCGATTGCCAAGTAAACATCGTGTTTTCTCATCGCGGTACACTCTTTTGTTGCTTGATAACGGTTCTTTTTCGTATTTTGTTTTGTCGCTCTTTTCCTTGCCAAATTTTTTCTACCTTTGGTTAAGTGGAAGTAAAAGTAATTTTTCTTGGATTTAAGTTAAGGATAACTTTCTTCACCATGGACGGGGAAGAGTCCCCCTACTAAAAATAAAAGACAGCGTGTGGAGGAACCGGAAATAGCAATAAACCTGGATTTAATTGACGATCGCCATCTGCCACGATTTTTAGTTGCATCTGCGCTTCCAGAATCTTCTATGACAGAACCCAAAGTGCTTTCCTCATACAATGTGTTCCAAATAGGCAGAGGACTAGACTACATTTCTTCTACTTGGATGTAACCGAAATGCGCAATGGGGATTTAATGACCAAAAGATATGAAGACTGCGCAAAAATTTATTGAAGCAAAATGTATAGATTTGGTGCCAGTGAAAATAACTTTGCACAACAGTTTGAACTCCACTCTGGGTAGAAATTTTTCCAGACGTATCATAAACATGTCACAAGATGAATTGACTTCTGGAGTTGTCGGATCTAAAAATACTAATGTTAGTGAAATTTAACATATTTTAATGCGCAAAGGAAACCACTTTGAGCCCACGGGAGCAGCAATTGTGACATTTAATTGCTTGACTAGACCTGAAAAATTGAATCTCGGCTGGGAAAAATGCATAGTTACTGAACACGTCACTAATCCTATGCGTTGCATTAATTGACCAAAATTGGGACATATCAAAAATAAATGCAGAAACACCGCTTTATGTGGAGAATGTGGGAAAAGTGCACCGCACGAAAAATGTTCGCGTAAGTTTTGTGTAAATTGCAACAACGACACTCACACTTCCTATTCCGCTATATGTCCCAGCTTTATTAAACACAAATCCGTCAACAAGATAAAAGCAGATCGCCGTTGTACAGTAATAGAAGCATGGAAAATATTTAATGATAATCCGTCCTTGCATACAATTCAGCCTTTCCAAAAGAAAACTACTTTTTCTGATATCGTGCGGACCGACCAAACTGAAAACAACAAAACCAGCAAATCCTTTAGCAACTCTGATAAGTTACCTTCAAAATTGCATATGTCAATTCCAGATGTCAATTCTCTTAATTCATGATGGAAATAAAACTGTACAAACACGAAAAGAAAAAGAATGCAAAGAACAAGAACCAACTATACAAACAACACCTTATAATTCCAAACCCCAAAATAACGAACAGCAATATCTAAATTAAATCACAATACCAATGGAAGAAATAATGGACATCGCTACAACAACTTCATCCGATACGAAAACTCCACCAGAAAGACCAACTCGTAAACTCTATAAAAAGTATAAAGGCTTAGAAGTGTTAATATCACTTGAAACATTTAAAAGAACATTACCACAATCCAACACAAAATAATACTAATATCTTTGTACGTAATTTTATTTTTTAATTTAATATGGATGTCGGCTTCAATGTTAGTATTCTTCAATGGAATATTCAGGATTTTACCATCCATAAATATGCATTGGAGTTTTTGGTCGCCAAGCATAAACCTTCAAGAATCTCACATAATTGACAAAAATAAAAATACCTTACATTTGTCAGGCTATATCACCATAACAAGGACTATCAGTATGCCAAGGCAGGAATTGCTCTCTTAGTGCGTAACAACATTCAGATTGACCAACATATTACATCATCTGGAGACCTTCTCTTTCAAACTGTCGTAATACGAGGAAAAGGAAAAAATGTATATAACCAACGTATATCAAGAATGCGACGTAAGACTCACTGCCAACATGACTTCAAGTATTAATGTTAGTAGTAAAGAAAATCAACTTTTGGTGGGTGACTTGAACTCTTAAAACCTAATTTGGGGATCACGATCTTTGTCACTCGCTGGAACCTTGTGGGAAAAGTTTGATGATGATATTGAACTTATTATTCTAAACGACGGATCTCCTACATTACTAAGTACCAGGGGCACACGCATCAGTAGTTTGATGATGATATTGAACTTATTATTCTAAACGACGGATCTCCTACATTACTAAGTACCAGGGGCACACGCATCAGTAGATGTTTCAATGGCTAGTTCTGATTTGGCACCACTTCTAAAGTGGACAACAATGGACATGCCTGAAGTCGATGATCACTTTCCTATAATTATTACTGACAACAAGACCCAAAAAAAGAAGCAGTTTAACCCTAGATTTTTGGTGGAGAAAGATAAAATTACCACCATTATACCTTTTCTTGAGGAACCGGCACACATAAATAGAGAGGCAGCTCAACTTAAGAGAATAATACGCAAAGCTGCCAATGAAATCATACCACAGATAACCAAACCGAAAAATAATAACTCCCCAGCATGGTTCAATCCATACATACCAATACTAGTCATGCTTAAAGTGAAAGCCTGGAACCTTTGTACAAGACATGAAGTAAAGAAAATGTCATAAATTATAGACGAGTCTGTTCTAAGGTAAAACATGAGTCTCTAAATGCAAAGCGGAAAACCTGGGAAAAATTCTTAAACTCATTAAACACAATGCTTGATATCAGAGCTTTGTGGAGTAGAATCAGCAATATCAGAAGAGATCATCAATTATCGAAAAAGGCACTATTATAAAAAACCCACCCGTTATTGCTAATAAATTTGCAGAAGTTTGGAGCTATATTGCTTCAGATGAAAATTTTGATAAAAACATCGTTGATCGGAAGAAAAATTATGTTGATGGCCTTACCGCAGTTAATAGTTCTGACTTTTTCTTGTGCGCTGATATTAATGCTAAGGAACTAAATTGGGTTTTGAATAATTCCAGAGGAACTACACCATCCTACACAGGATAACATATTCTATGGTTAAAAATGCACCGCTGGACATGAAGTTGAGGCTCGTTAGGCTCTACAACAAAATACTGAGAACGGGAATTTTTCCACACGATTGGAAGTTGGCTCTCCTAACTCCTATTCCTAAACTGGGAAAAAATCCAAATAAAATTGAAGGGTATCGGCCTATTTCAATATATTGTCAAAAATTTTGGAAAAAATACATCCACTCGTTTCTGGGGAGCCTATAAGGATAGTATATCGCCTAGTCATCATGTTTTCCTGCCCAAACATGGAGTCCATACATTATCTATGAAAAAGCACAGCGCAGTTTTGTTAGAAGATATTGAAAAGGCCTTTGACCGTGTTGTTTCCATCTTTGTAATTGACGAACTAAAAGAATTAGGTATACCTCCTACAATGATGAGATTGATCTTTCCATTTCTTTCCAGTAGGAAAATTACGGTAAGGATCGATGGGTACATCTCCCGGCAACGGCCATTACATAATGGAGTTTCTCAAGGTTCATCATTGTCCGCCTTCTTGTTTACCATGTACGAAAATTCCTTGACAAAGTATATTGAAAAACTTCCTAACGTAGATTATGTTGGCATATATGCAGACAACATTTTTGCTGTTGCATCTGGGTCACCAGATCAAGTGACTTCGAGGATTAACCTGCTAAATTATAAGTTCAAAAATGGGCAAAAATACGTAGAGTTGTTATACCAGAGAGTAAATCTGAAATTCTACATGTTTGTAGGAGAAGAAATTGCAGTGTAAACGATGTAATGCTTGATAACGTATTAATTCCGTATAAAAACAACATGAGAATACTTGGTCTACATTTTGCAAAGAATGTACTGTGGAACTTTCACACTAAATATGTACCTACTGGAAAAGTTAAGCAAGATTAACAACTTACTTAAGTTAACCTGCTCTAGGAAGAAGGGACCACATATGGAAATTGCAATTAAGATTTGCTCATCCTTTGTTTACGGCATGGTACAATTTGCGGTGTGACAATTTACGGTTGGACAAGCAAAGCCAATGTCAGAAAGTTAGACGCCTCAATTAACAGCTGCTTCCGGACAGCCTCAGGTATGTTAAAGGTCACGCCAACACAGTCCTTAAGATGGGAATGCAAAATTAAGGATTTCTCTGCAGTAACACAAGCAAGATCTGTGAACCTCGTTGCTAGAGCAATGACGGATCCTAAAGACGGGCTTCATCGGCTATTCTGGGATATCATCGTTAAAAAAAAATTTTAAAGTACATGTGCTGCTCAGCACATCATATACTTTTTAAGGAAACTTGGCATGCCTCTACCTGATAAGCCTATTGGACGACTGACTTTTCATAATTTTATGGAAATTGATTATAATCTAGCTGAGTACAACAAACACACCACTAATCGGGAATTCCTCAAATCCTTGGTAACTGATAAAATTTCCAACTTTTCACCCGAAATGGTGCTCTTTATTGACGGTTCGTATCACAACGGAATGACCGGGTATGCTGTTGTTCAACAAACTTCAAGCTCTCTTTACACCACTGTCAAGCAAGGTTTTTTACCAGAATTTTCTGGCATTTTTAATGCCGAACTAGCTGCAATTTATTCGGCAATTATTTTTGCTGTTCAGCTTAAATTGAGGACCATCATATGTACCGATAGCCTTAGCGTGGTTATTGCTCTGCTTGACAATAGTAAAGAAATGTACGACAACTTCCTAAAAAAGCCAAATATTGTTAGGCCAATGCAAATCTTGTGGGTACCCTCTCATGTCGGTATAGGAGGAATTGAGTTTGAAAGCCGATGATTTACGAGATTTTCTGCTTTCATCATGTTATCTCAAATATATACAAAGGCATATGGAGGACTGAACAAAAAATTATATAGGAACAATGCAAAAGCTTTCTGCGATCACACAGTTTCAACCTTGATAGACCAAAATACCACTCAAATTATACCAGAAATCAATGCATTCTTTTGGCACGTCTCAGAATGGGGAAAACTTTGTTCAACTTAAAACATTATTTCGATAGCTCAAATCCACTGCAATGCGACGAATGTGGCTGTGACATGGATGTTCGACATATTTTAGTAGAATGTCCAAAATCTAGACTGAATGAGCCTCTTTCAATCATTCTAGACTGTTCAAGAACTAGTCAGCTAAAACACATTTTGAGGGCCCTGAACGTACATGGAATTAATGATGTTTAACCGATACTCCTCTTTTAAAATACATAATATAAATATATACATATATACACATATAACTAATTTAATTTTTCCTGCCTTTTGAAAACCTGAATTAAATTGTATTACTTGATTGTACATATTCTATAATTGTAAAAATGTTACAGATAAAAAAAACTACTTATGCGGCATATGTTCGATGTTACCCTGCGCTTTTCTTTTGATATATTTTATAAATTTATTTATAAAACATATATTCAATAAATAAATAAATAATTACGTATAACTGAATTAACTTACCACAATCACATTTTTCGACATTAACATCTTCGTAATGTGCCTCTTCATCTGCCTCGTCACCAAAAGCGTTCGAAATTCCAGATCCAATTCGAAATATGGAATCAAAGAGAAATTTGCTTTTACGATTTTGAACAATATTTAAGCTACTATTAATTTCGAAGGTATTATTTTTTTCCTTATTCGTGCGGCAATCAATAGCAAAGTATGGCGTTGAAAAAGTAAACAAAATTAGCAGTACTAAAACCATTTTAGTTGCAACACTAACATTTTTACTACGTCGTATAATAATATCTTTTGTTCTCTATTTTTTTTATTTGGTACAGTCGACGGTGTTAATTGTAGATGATTCCAAAGTACGAACATACATCATTTTTCTTAACAATCTCTCAAGTATTGAGACTGAGATACACATGTAGGTACACTTTCATCCATAAGCGCACAAACTAGTTTATGCGTTGTGGTTATGTACTGGCGGACATTTTGCGATTGAAAGTTTTTACAATGGAAATCTCATATTTTCTTAAGGTGATCCATTTCCTAAACAAACCTGTGAGTATGAAACGTACATTGAGGATGGTTATTCAAACTAAAATGTTACATTTGGTGAATGTTTTTTATCATTTCTGTTGGAAGGACCGCAGGAAATATTGTAATATTTGATGGAAATTTCAATGTGTTTGAAAGTTTGTTAAACTGCTTGGCTACTCTTACTTGAAAAGATCTGCTCATATAATATTTTGTGTTATGAATAATCAATTGATTAGTGCGAATTGATTGAGTAAATTTAAATAGTTCTACAAGAAAAAATACAAAAATATGTCGTTTTACCTGGGTATTTATACAAAGCCGGTGGCAATAATACATATATTTTTAATTATTTAAGTTTTGCAAAGTTTCAACTCGTCTCATTTTATTTTTAAGGAGAGGGAAAACAAATGCATGTTTGCTTAATTATGTTGAAGCCGATTTCCAATGCTCTAAAAGTTGAAAAGAAGTTGACAGTCTTGAATTGTTTAAAACCCATCTATTAATTTCTTAAGGAATTATGGTTTTTAATTTAATACTTCAATCAATTTAATGTGGCCGGCAGTGGCACGTTGTTTAGTGCCGGCGACTGGTTACGATTTGATCGAATACTTTGTGTCGATTCCTCCCATATAGCAAGTAGGGACGTTATGAATATAAAAACAACTATTAAGTCCTCCTTAATTTTTTGCATCACCCGCAGAAATGGACTAATTTAACTTATACAACTTCATGCCTTTTAAGCAATCGCTCTAAATTCAGTACATTTTGGCACACATTCGTTAGATAAAATGACTTATGGGGATAAAATTTAAGGTATTGACATACTTTTTTTGGTACATGATCAATTTAACCCATGTGTACTTAGCTTCATGTCTTTCAAACGGTTATATTTAGTTCAGCAAATTGGACACATATCATGTGCTCGATAAGTCAAGCTCTGAAAATAAAAATAGATCGCGATGCCACGTCCATTCGGGTACTTCCCGTAAAAATTCCCTTATCTAATTCGTAGATTTTTTAATGTTTGGAGCATTATAATGCTTGACAAAATTTGAAAACATTTCAGATAATCCCGCGCTTTTTTTACCTTCCGTACAAGTTACCCAATTTAACCCATATATTAAAGCTTCATATATTTCATTCAATTGTGCTTAATTCAACACAAATTAATAGTCATTGCTAGAAGCTTTTGAAACTCGAGTTAATAATATAACCTGCCGCGACATAATATTTAATCTGCCGCTTTTTCTCATGGCAAACAATTTTCACCTTGAATTTTGTCTAAAAAAAAACTAAATTTAGTCTGAAAAAATCTAAACTGGCAATATTGCTTTTAACAAACGACGTTAACCGACCACGCACTATCTCTCATTTCAGTCATTATTTAACATATCAACGTAGCTGCCGCGAAGTTTTAGAGTTTGAATATATCTGTGATGTTTGTCAAAAGAAAAGAAATAAATCTGCAGTTTCGAAACGGGTGATCCGATTTTGTTCAAATTTCATATGGCAGAGCTGTAGTCGAGTTTAAGTTTTAAATTTAGACCTTATACTTCTAAGGGGAATGCTTCACAATGCCTCAAAGTAAGACACCTCGGTAATTTGAAAATTTTAAAACGAAACAACTTCCTAAATGCATATCCGATTTAGGAAATTCTTCTGTATGTAAATTTAGGAGTTATTCGACTTTTAAAATAACAATTTTTTTTCTACCTACCTTATTTTACTTTTTTGCTAATACCGGAAATAAAGTTTTCCTAAAGTTTTTAAAACGTTTTTTGTTGTATTAACAACAAATTTCTAAATATTTGGGAAGAAAGGATTTAAAAAAGAAAAATGTATAATTGTAATGAAAATTTGTTAAAAAGTATAACATATTTATAGTTTTCTGAAAGGTAATTTCATAAAAGACATTATAAAGCAAACATTTGAATATTTGCGAGAATCAGAACTTATCGAACAGGTTTTATATTTAATAGAAATATTAGTTTTCACTGTCACATTCCCGAAACGCGCAACTGGTATAAAATAATGTTTTTTATTGCCTGATATATTGTAATTCTGCGAAAATGAATTTTTTGCTCACCTTTTAATAGTTTGTGCTAAAATCTTATTTTTGGGATTTTATGAAGGTTTTTTTAGAATTGTGATATTTCTAGTAATAAATCTCTAGTTTTCCTTTCACTACCTCAGTTTCTTTATGAATACACCATGTCATTAAAAAATGTTTATAATTAACATGTTACACGATTTTTTTCATCATAAGGTTTTTACGAAAACAGCGATTCTTCCGCTTTATTTTCAAAAAGCCTTCCACGAGTTTTGCAATTCTTAAAGATTTTATACATTTCTAAAAAGTAGACACAGTTTCCAAAAAAACTGATATACAATATGTGTACTTTATATTTTCCACGTGTAAAATTGTTCAACACAAATTTAGCACTTCGCATCAAAATTAATATTTTCTGTTATAAAGGGGTGGCACATACTTAATGTTTGAGTAAAACATATAATTTTTTTTTCGGTTTCACTGAACACTGTTCAGAAGTGGGGACTTGATTATATCGCAGACGAGGATCTACTACATTTTATGGGACGATTCGAGGAATAGAAAGCGGTGGTTGCATATGGCAGTCGTACCTTAACCGACTTTAAAAAAATATTCAACCACTAAACAAGAATGTCTGGCAATTTTATAGAGAATTCAGAAAATGCGACTTTATCTCGAGGGGTATAAATTCACCGTAATAACCGACAACCACTCATTAAAATGGCCACACTCGCTGCAAAATTCATCAGGACGATTCGTACGCTGGGCATTAGAACTGCAGCAATAGTCGTGGCAGATGCAATCTGACAGGTGCGGGTTACGTACCTCCGCTTCAACGTTGGCATTAATGCCTGACGACGACATCAGCATTATAATTCAGAAATACCTGAAACAACAACATAACAACGATGGCATGGATGTCGCTTCCGTTGCCAATAACGCTAATGTAGGATACAAAATAAGCGTAATCGATGTTATACAAAATAAGTATAATCGAAATAAAATGTTTTTTAAGCAGCAACAATAATACATAACTTAGTATCAAAAAATACTAACAAACAAACAGTAAAAAGAGACATAAAAATAACACTATATTAAAAACACTAACAGTGAACATTTTTTTATATTATAAACAGCAAAGATTTGTTTCCCTAAAAACTTAAAAGAATTCCAAAAAAAAAAATAAATAAATTCTCCGAAAAAAATTTATTCAAAAAATGAATAGACATTGTTAATAGAAATGGAAACTTACAAACGGAACAAGAACAAGTAAATGCACTAAATAAAGTAGTGGGAAAGTAAGAAATGGCAATTAGGCAACTTTATCAACAGCTGAAATCTACAAGGCCTGTTTAATTAGTTTGAAAAAGCAAATGCCTTTTTTCGATAGCAGAAAATTGCCGAAAACGCAAAACACTTGTTATTTATACCTCCCACAAACAAACTAAACATGCTATATGGGTAAAACCGTCAACATATCTTCGAGACGAGTGCACCAACATAAAAAAAAAATAATAATCGAAAGTCGAATGTATGTAGCTCGCGAAATTTGAAAATTCACCCCATTTTTTGAACACACCTCGTATTAATTAAAAAAACATAGATATTCCTTAAGATCTCATTTGATCTATAGTTATAGTAGGCTATTAAAAGACATACTCAATTCACTATAGACACAAACGAAAATATACCCAAAGTCAAAACCAACCAATCAACCACATCAAACTGATTCTAACCAACATAAAACATAAAATTCACAACTGCCGTACCAAAATCATATTAACACTAACCAACAAAGCGATAATACACAAAATAGTACTAGCAGTCAACACAGAAATAACTATACTAATAGACAAAGTTCGGGACAAACTCGAAATTCTCATATGAATGTAGGGACTCAATATACATACATACTAATCAATAAAATGAACCCATATACATGGTGGTAGACAACATTCAACAGGAAAGAGTCGGAACAGAAAATGATTTCAAACGAATCATTATCGATAAGAAAACAGAAGAATCGATGCCTAGTGGACACAGGTTCAAAGATTCAAAGAAAGATTCATTTTAAAAGAAGGGATTCTTAAAGGAGACCACCCAGTTTCAATATTACAAAATCTATGGGTTTAAAAAACCTTTTATTGGACCATGGAAGTGAAATATGTAATAGTAAAACTTAAGGTGTGAAAGTAATCTGCAACTTGGAAAATAATAACTTTTTCCAACAAATGGAATTTCCCAATGGGATTTAAAGCAAAAAATTAACGGTGAACTAAAACGCAAAACAAATAAAATCCTTTCTGGGAATGACAGAATTTTATAAGAAGTTCATCAAAGATTATGCAAAAATTGTGGTTAACAGATTCAAAATACAAATAATCATTATGGAAAGGAAACAAAATCCGTCAAATGTAGTTTTCGGAAGCAAAATAATTTTCCTAGAAAAAGACGACATTGATAACGAATTGGCCCTCGACATCTTGCGCATAGAACTTGAAAGGCAAGATAGGAATATACCTATGTTTATACCTTACTGACCAAAATAATAGAAAGCGAGTACTCCGTAAATCCTCACATTAAGTTCGTGTCCAAATAGTCACACCGAAAACTCAGACGCGAGAAAATTAGAACATTGAATATTGAGGAGAAAAAACCAGTTATGCAAATTAATAAAGCTATTACTCTTTCTAACAATAACTATCACAGCACAATTGGGTGTACACCCCTTGAAGCCCAAAACCAAAAATATAAAACAAAAGAAAAAATGGAAAAGGCAAAAACATCGAACATAAAGAAAGGGCAAAATTTATTAAAAATAAACTCATCAACATTCACGATTTTAATAATTACGATATCGTCAATTCTTCCACACAAAATAACGGTATAAAGATGCATACATACTACATGTACATACACTTGAGTTTGAGACATTTTTTTTTTTGCTAATATAAACGTATGCATACAACAATGTACACATACGTTCAAATACTTTAAGTTCTTTTATTGTTTTCCACTTAATGCTGGGCAACGACCCATTTTAACAAGCGGAAACGCTTATGACGAAAATTCTGAACTGTACTTTTTATTAATATCTTTTGTACTTGAAATTTCTAAGAAGGGCTCAGTTAATTGACTTTGGTATTAAAAATTCTAAATAATTTTAATTATACTTTTTATAGTTTTTAAAGTTCGATGAATAAAATTCTGATGAATTTTATTTTCACTTTATTGTATTTTTAAAACCATGCCATAAAATTCTAAAAAATTAAAATTTTTCTTTCTTTTTATTTTTCTGTATGAATTGCATTTTTATACTATTGATTTTGATATTTAATATTAAGTATTTTCTGTAAAGACTTCAATCATATTCTTTGATTCAACAAATAATAAAAAAAATCTAAAACAGGAATCTATTTTTGGCGACGAGGATGGGATACGCGGAATAAATATCCTTGAAAAACTAAAGTGCTATTTTTTATATTTTTGTAATTAACGTGTAGTGAAAAATCTTTATAGAGTTAAGGTACCCCTAGAATGAAAAATCCTTATAGAATTAAGCTACTCATAAACTGAAAACTCCTTATAGAATTAAAGTACCCATAAAGTGAAAGAAGTGTAAACTAACTGTAAATTAAAATAACTGGAAATTACAGTGACTATAAAGTGAAAAAAAGTATATCAAATTAAATTAAAGTAATTATAAACCAGAAATTTGAAGTAACTATAAAGTGAAAGAAGAATACATTTATATAAAACAACCAAAATTTTGAACTCAAAAAAAAAAAAAACAACAGCGAAAATTTCAACAACTTGTTTGGAAGACAACACTTTTCGTCAACCCTTAACCCGAAGAAGCGAAGAAAAAACAAAAACCTCAACTACTTGTTTGGAAGGCAAAACTTTTCGACAATCGTTTTAACAACAAATATCAACAGTACTTTTAAAGTGAGTTTTCGTTATTATTATCTACAATTTTTTTTTTAGTCTATTGTAATTAATAAAAAAAAGGGAGAAAATACTTAATTTTTGTGCAAGTGTTTGACATATACCTATATATGTATATATATTTGCTTTTTTTTTCAATTAGTATACATATATTTTTTATTATGGCTCAAGCACAATCCATTACCCTAGACCCGATTAAATACCTCAAAACTCTACCCGAATTCAACGGAAATAGAAATGACTTATATAATTTTATTACCCTAGTAGATCGAATATACCCTGTATTGACACAATGTGACGAAACGTCCCAAATTTTTTTTCTGATATAAATTAAAGTATATTACAAAACAAAGCAAGAGGTATTATAGAAATAAATTTTCATGTCAGATCGTGGGCAGAAATTAAAAATGTGCTAATTAACAATTTTGGCGAAAAACGCAGCTTAGAAGATATATCAGATCGATAGTATTTACAACAAACACATCTGATTTTTATAATGAAATCGAAGACAAGCTAAGAAAACTTAATAATAAAACAAGCCTTATAATGGGAGAAAGCTCAGGTTCTGAAACAATAGCTACAAACAATATGAAGGCCGCTCTAAGTATCCCGGAGGCAATGAAAACTGTTTTGGCTTGCAGAAATCCAAATAGTTTAGAAGAAGCAAAGAAATACTTCTTAATTCGGGCCATTCACGAAATAAAAACTATAATAAACAAAAGTATAGAAATAATCAAAAGAATAGTTCGTACCAACAAGCATCATATTCACAACCTCGATGCAGACCCAATTATAATTCACAAGAAAAGTATCCTAACAAATATAATATACAAAGCCGTCAGTATAGATATAATAGATAATAGTAATTCAAGTCAACAGCAACAACAACAAGGAACAAACCCAATTCTTCAATACTCTAGTTTGAAAACAAACTTTTTCTAACATTTATCGATAAATTCTCCAAATTTGCACAGGCAATCAAAATCAGAAACAGATTTTGGATAGAATTTAAAATGGCATTAGCACAATACCTCTCTTTTGTAGGGAGAATAAAAAAAAAAATAATAATTGATAACGAATTAGGTTTCAAAGCACTACGCCTATTGGAATATTTAAGAGAACAAGAAATTGAAATACACAACAATTTAAACAATAACCACACTTCTAATGCGGATATGGAACGATTCCCAACACATAGAACGAACACGTAAGTTTGTTGAAGCATGACCCTAGAAGAGATCTGGAAACGGTTGAGGAAAAAATATTGGGAATTGTTAATTACTATAATAATACCATCCACTCCACAACAAACAAAAAAGCCATAGATTTTAAAAATGAAAAAATCATAAAAAAGAAGGAAAGAAATTTAGAAAAAATTAACAAGAATTGCGAGGATGTAGAAATAAAAACTGGACCTATTTATTTAAAAATGATAGAACCGGAAAAAAACACTCAAAATTTAGAAAAGAGTGAAAGCATCGGAATTAGATAATGATCACATTATAACAGAGCGAGGCCATAAATACTATAAGTCCCATATAAAAAGAAACAGAAAATTTCAAAACCTAACACCCTTAGAAAATTAATGTTTTTATAGCTAAGTATGACAATAATGAATTTTGATTAGTTTATTAAATGATAGCATAATAGATTATGTAAGACAATTAAACCACTACTTAACATTACAAAAACACTACTCATAAAATATTAAGGAATACTATAATAAAAAAAATTACACCATGTGACGAATATATGTTACATCAACTCTATATTTCAGAGGATCCTTTTTGTATTACTTAGTGCGTCAATACTACTCGACACAGGAGCATAATATTTAGAAGTAGAATACCTGACAAACAATCACGGATATATACCAATTAAGTTAAAGGACACGGAAATTATTGACAACTATTTAAAAATAATACATATTATTAACACCACACAGTACTTAGAAACGGTAAATATTTTACAAGATAATATGCATCAACTATCGGACACATATACAAATGCTACTCCCCTATTAAAAAGTGTTAATATAGTATGGACATTTGTAGAACAAAAATTAAAAATTTAATTCCAAATTGTAGGCAAAAGAGAGGACTAATAAACGCAATAGGGAAAGGACTCAAGTATGTCACAGGAACAATGGACAGGGATGACGAAAAGAAAATTATAGGCGAAATTAAAAATTTAGAAAAAAGTAATACAGAAACAATGACCGTTTTAAATGAAATAACTTTTTTATGAAGTTCTATAGAAAATAGAAATACTACAAATTACAAATCAAATCAATTATTCAAAAATATGTAAACAGGTTCGAAACTGAAGTTAAAAATAAGATTCTCAACTTAGAAGACGAAACAATCTTCTTAGAAAATATCTTTCAAATTAATAATGACGTCAACTTACTAATAGACCACGTAAACGAAATAGGACATGTTATCTTTAATTCCAAACTAGGAATAATTAAATCGGACATACTGACAACAGAAGAATTTCGTTTCATACAGGTATGTTCCAAAAAAGTAGTGGAATTAAAGTAAAATACGATTTGAAAAGTTAACATTTTGTTTTGGATGTTCTGCAAATGAAGTGGTTTGTTGTTTCATTTTCTCATATGAAATGAAGTTCAAAAACAGAAATTGTAAACAGCTGATATGGACTTGAAAATAAAATTTAGTTATTAAAACTACTATTTGTGATTTTTTGTGCATAAAATTAAAGGATAAATAAATAATAAGGACAAATAAATAAATAAATAAATAAATAAATAAATAATGAATGCGGTGTTAGTGTCCACTATATGCCAAACCAATGAATACGCAAGAGCAAAATTACAAAGGCGAATTTTGCACGATCACTCAAATCCTCTGGATATGGGCGACACTACGTAAATATACACATGTGTGTACTTAAGTACATTCAATATACTTTTAATAAAAGCTATCAGGTTTTTACAAAATTATCGCATCAATAAAAATGCATTTCGTAACATTATATATTGCATAAAATTGAGACTGCCCAAGTCTTCCATTCCGGAGAACTACAGCTTGCTGCCACATTAAGATTTTTTGAAGAAGGAGGATTTCAACGGGGGGTGGAAAAAGACACTAACTAATGTGGCCTTAGCACGGAGCACTACCTGCAAAATTTTAAATCGAGTGCTTATTGTTCTAGAAAAATATATTTTTCCTAGGTGGATTAAATTGAAAATGACAGTTGATGAACAAAATTTGTCTAAGCGCCACTTCATGCAAAAATGGCGCATTGATGGAACTCACGTGGAAATTACTAAGCCGCAAAAAGATTCCACAATTCTTCCAATTTTACATGGTCCCCTTTTTCCACGTCTGGATTGTTTTGCATAAAACGTAGCATTATTGCATCCTGCGTTGTATTCTTGTGTTTTCCCTTCAAACAAGGAAAATTTTTATTCAACCAAAGGAATATGACCACTTTTATTTATTATACTTACATGTTTATTTGAAAAATTGTTGTTTCACAATAAAATTTCAAAGTATTTTTACACCATTTCTTTTTGTCTAAAAGTAGTTTCTAGAACAATGCAATTCACTACGATTTGATGTTCGAAATCAAACCAGAAATGAAAAGTAAAAAGTAAAATTCGGAACACCCTAGTGTCAAATTGAAGTGATTACAAACTACTTTTACTTCAAAGTAAAATCTGGAACATACCTGATAAACAGAACAAAATCCTACTTACACACAAAAGTATCAGAAGTCCACGAGAGTTTAACGTGAGTCTCGGCGTGAAGGCCTTACCCACGGTGCGCGACACACTGGGCGTATTACAATGCGATTGCCAACGCCCCCCTGGGAAAGCCAAGTAAAACTTGGGCTATCAAGGAAAAGGGGCTCACAATTTTGGTACTACCGCATATTGTCATCCCTTTCTTCACAGCCAGGAGATACCAAATTGATTATGCTAGTATGGAACATAATCCCCATTGGCGGAGGTCAGGCTTTTCTTACCACCTCTCCTACTCTATGGGTCTGTAGCACCCGGTTGCAATGCAACTCCACTTTTGAGCACAAAGTCTCTACCAGCGATTTTGGTATCAATCCATCCAACACCAAATGATCAGGCGGGAACTCAGTCCCAAGGCCTCCTGATCCCCACGCTACAGCCAAACTCACCGGTTAGAGCTGCGTTGCAAAGCACAAAGCAAAGCTACTACCAATTCGTGATTTATACACCATACTTCAGGGAATTGGTCGCCCTGTGCAAAAGAGTACAGACTGGACATTTTTACATACCTGCAGGTACGGAGACCCCAGGCAGATGGAACGGTCGATACTACATTGCAAGGGAAACTCCACCCTTTCCGTTCGGCGACGGTGAACGGCAACCATGAAATATAGACATAGGGAAAACTCCATGCCTGTCGGTCAGCAGACCCACATCCCACAATACAGTAGCCCTCCGCCGAGCAAACGCTCTGGAAGCAAACACCGTTGCTCTAGCCAAACCACCCTGTGTAGAGAGCATATTGCTAACCACCCAGTCATCCCCAGACCTTGTTATCGCTAATCCCTGGAGGTCCCTTACATCTGCATATAAGGGACATTCGCACAATACGTGCCGCCAGTCTTCGACTGGTGGACCACAGCTGCACGACTCGCGATCGGACAGGGCTCTCTTATGCAGGAAAGCATTGAGTGACCCATGTCCCGTTAGCAAGAAAGCAAGGCGGATTTTACAACCAAAGTCAGGGTTTCTTCCAACGAACCTAACATTGGCAAAAACCTAAATGTTGCACGTTCGTTCTGACTCTCTTCCCAACGTGTTTGCCATCTTGACAAGACACATTGGTCCAAGAACCCCCTATACGCAGCCCCACTCATGCTCTCTACCCCCACAATGGGCCAGTCCTTTCCCGTAAGTGCATACCCTTCCCGGACCTTGAATTCCGTCGCACGACGGATAACAACAAGATTCAGCGGGGCAGCACCCATCAGTACTTGAAGGGCCTCTGTCGAAATCGTACGACACACTGGCATGCAAGCCAATAACACCACTCTCTGTCAAGAGAGGATCTTACGGTACCTGAATGCAGACTTCACCGATTCGTACCACACAGGAGAAGCGTAAGTTGCCATAGCAACAAACAGCCCCTGATAGACGACGCGGACAGCTCGTCTGCAAGGCCCCAGTCACTCCTAAGCACTCGTCTAAGCTGGCCGACAGCGCTAACCAGCTTCCCTCTCAGCCTATCCAAATGAGGCAAATAGTTCATTCGCTTTCCCATGGCAACACCTAAGTACTTCACCTCGGTGACGCACCTGAGCACAGACCCATCAGGCAAACGAACAAGATGCTTGCGAGATAATCTCCCCCGCAAGAGGATCATGTTGGTCTTATCGACAGCAACATCTACGCCGACATGTTTCGACCATTGCCTAACTATCGTCATCATGGCCAGAACCCTCTGTTCCACCTGAGAACGAGTGGGACCCTCAACCATGATGAGTAGGTCATCAGCATATGTGCAAACATTGCACTGGTCACTTAGTTGCCGTAATAACGGGTCCATCATTAGTTTCCATATAAATGGACCGCAGATAGAACCCTGCGGGCAGCCACGAACAACATCGAGTTCCACCGCACTATTTGCCCCAACTACTCTAGCTGTTCTGCCACAGAAGTAACTACGCCGAAGGCTCAACTCCTGGCACCCTACCTCCTGAAGCCTTTGCAACACCCTCAGCCACAACTGGTAATCGAAAGCGCCCTTCAAGTCAATGAATATACCGAGAACATAATTCTCAGTGGATTCGCTCACGCACCTCTGAACGTAGATCCAGGCATCCTCAACACTACGACCCCTTGTGAAGCCGTACTGATAAGGACACATTCCGTCAATGACTCTCTCACCCAGTCTGTGCACCATTATTCTTTCCAGTACTTTTTCAAGCACTGGAAGCAGGCTAATACGCCTGTAAGATCGAGGATTGCTCCTGATCTTGTCAGCGATTTAAGAAGAACAATGACATTGGCCGTTTTCCACTGACGCAGAAAATAGCCAACATGTACACAATGCCTATACAAGGCCTCGAGGTAGTCCCGAATAGCTTTCCAGATGATTTTACACATCTCTCCGGTTATTCCGTCCATACCAGGTGACTTACGAGATCTGACAACTGTCATGCTTTCCACGATCTCTGCTTTTTCAAATTCTGGCGCACTGGGTACCACCTCCGAAGAAGGCGGGGCCAGAGCATCAGACGTAGGAAAGAACTCCCGCAACAAAGCTTGAACGCAGTCTGCCCAGGAAGTCAGGATGGTATCACCATCCTTTATTCCTGAGACTTCCACGTTCTTTCCCTTTCCCCTACAGATGCGGTAGACATGTCTCCAGGGATCATCTCTATGTCGAGTAGCGAATTCGCGTCACTCTGACTCCTTAACGTCTATAAGCATTTGCTTATATTCGTTAAGTCCGGCTCTATACGATAATCTGAGGTGGTCCAAGGCTGCGGCCTCTGTTCGCCTACCCCTCTGGAAACGTTTCCTGGGGCGTCGAATTTCTCTCCTCTTCCGACTTAACTGCTATGTCCACCACTTTATTCTCCTCATAGTACGCCGCACGCTACTAGGAAGCAGACTGTCGTTGACGCGGTGAACAGTCTCAACAATCGTTGATACCTGTTCATCCACCGTTATCCGATTAATGGGTTCTAAGGGCACATCGGCAGCTGTAACTGCGATGTGTGACCCATATGCACCCCAGTTAACGGTCCTAGTGCGCCACAGCCTGATGCCTAGACTGCTACCTTCAATGCGTTCTTAGGAGAGCATAACTTCAATGTAGTTATGGTCACTCACGGACGGACTGACCTGCCATCTAGTCCGAACCTGGATATGGCTGCGCTATTCGCAATCGTCACATCAATATCGCTAACTCCATCCCTACTATCGAACGTATACAACTGATGTGAAGGTTTTACATGAGTCTTGCTGAAAAGCTTTACCCATGGTGTGCCACCATGCTTTTTTACATGCTTTTTCTTGGTTATGTGTTCTTTCTTTCTTCAGGTGACGGCCGGCACCCCTTTGGTGTACTCACACTAATCCCGGAGGATTAGTTAGACTACCAGAGATTGGAAGTAGGTCCCTTGGAAAAACTTCCTCAGGTCCCACCCCCGCACTCAGCCAAAGTACCTTTGTAGTCACTTGGTATGAAGTGAACTACCTCCCGGGTAGGAGCTGAGGTATCTAGGAAAACCTCGGATAGATATGAAGTGTTTTCTAAGGTGATGCCTTCCTTCACCAACGCTGGAGCAACGTAACAGCACTGAAAATACTTGTTCGAGCAACCACAGACAGCACGATGCTCCCACTAGGGGTCCTACACCATTGACCAGGAAGGAACAATGTTCCTTGGGCCCCTGGTCACCCGTGCTACCAGAAGAGAAGAACCTTCTGGTCTGGGTTTTGCAGACAAACTACTCCAGTTTTGCTTTATCATACCTCGCATGGAACTGGTAATCCATAATAATACGGCATAGATTTTCAATGTCCGAGGAGAGAATATCAAGACAGTAAAAAGCAAGTATACCATGCTCCTATCATAGTTCATTAACCAGATCTCTCTGGTCATACAACTATATTTACGGAAAAAATAAATCTTCTGATACCTCCCGACGGCTTCTCTATGTCGCACCTGTTGCCAGGATGTGTCTTGTTTAACTATGAATCTCCCCTTTATTTGGTTTTCGAAAAACGAGTTCCAAGATCAGTTTGAATCATATTACAGGTGAATCCCAAGACTTAATCCACCTATTCCTAGGGCGCATGGCACAAGGCCACACTACTTCGTTTTTCTTCGCAAGCATCATACCCTTTGCCTGCTTAATTACAGGATCAGGTAGAGAGGCCTGCGTTCTAGGGGTAAGCGGTACAAAGCATCCTAGGAAACACCCGCCTACCCACATCGAACGTATACAGTTCGTTCGGTTCGTTCACTACGTGGAGAACATCCACTCACTTAGCACCTCACCCCGAGATTGGTTCTGATAGCAGGAAGTAGCGCCGGTTACCTTGCTGAACCACATCGCGGAAGATGCATTCGCGTCCAAACCGAAGATTACAGGGTTGCCACTAGATAACACTGTATCCATATACGTAAGATATGGCTCCAAAGGCTCGCTGAACTTGCAGGACAAGCTAGCTAGGAGAAGGCGACCGAAATCGCCTTCAACAGAAACACAAACCCCTCATTCCGAGCTACAAACTTCCGTACAATCTAAGTGAACGTCATTTACAATGACTGCAGCATTATGTCTTTTACAGGAAATACCCACATAAAAGCAGGTAACCCACGCACCCCATTATGGGCTACGTGGGGATCCTGTATAAGAGCAATACTGCAGCCATTGTCACAAATGGTCTTCCCCAGTACCGCCATTGCAGCGACGCGTCTACCACAATTTAATTTTAGTGTCTTGTTTTCGCCCTTTCTACCATGGCGCAATACAGCGGACAGTCCTCAGACACCATACGGTGATCCGAGGGCTCCCCCGAAGAGCGCAGTTACGGCACGAGACTGGGTTAATGCAGTCCCTGCCCATATGTCCATGCTGGCCACAGCGGAAGCAGACATCTTCCTTTGCACGGCACTGTTTCCTGAAGTGGTTAAACGACAGGCGGTTAAAACAGCTTGGAACCAAATCCATCGCACGTACGCGGAAAGTGTACCAGCCAATGTAGCAGAGCTGTGTCGTCTGCAGAGACTGCATGGCCGAAGTCTGGCCCACCCTTGGCACAATCCCACGGACGGCTATGGAGACGGACACCAGACTTGAAGGCCTCAGGTGTCATCTTGCTTTTGAGGTTTTTCTCAAAGAGATCACCCATGAACATGTCAGGGGTGATCTTCGAGTCCACCCCCTGGACAATGACACGCGGGCCCAATGTCTCAATGACCATGGTCTCGACGGGCTTGGCAGCAGCTGATGCAGCAATTGATGGTCGCGCTGCCGGTGCCTTCGCTACGGAGGCAGCCGCCACCGGAGCTCGAGCTACCGGAGACGCCATCTGGCCAGAACCCGCAGGTCGCACGGCATTTCCACTGCTGCTCGTCGCTGCACCCATCCGCAGCACATCGATGCGGCCCTTAAGGAGCTCGTTCTCCGCAACGAGCTCCATAACCAGATTCTGGTACTCTGCTAAGTAGTCCAACATCTGCTTCAGCAGTGCAACGTCCAGGTCCTCCCCCTCGGTAAGCGATTAGGACTTGGACGTCCCCCCAGATTCACCAGATCTTCCAATGAGGAAGATATGGGAATCGGTGTCGACTTCCCTGCCGCTGCCCTCTTCACTATGGGTGACCTCACCTTAGGTGATGCCACCTTAGCAGACCCCTCTCCGCCTCCCTCGCCGCTTACTGGACATCCCACAAGCAGACAACATTTCTGCCTCTGACGCAGTATAAACGGCGAGGGCTTCCCCCCAGCCGCCGGCGTCACCATCTTCATCCGGCCAACCATAAGGCCAACAGAAGTATCCACTCCTGACTTACACTCAATAGAAATAATGCACTATACTCACCAGTATATACAGTTGCTTTATAGCAGCAATGCACACTTTAAGTGAACTTACAAGCGACTTGTTCACAAAATTGAACATCTTGTAAACAAGGTACCGCAATTCACTCAAACACTGCAGTTGCTTTGTAGCAACAATTACCACTGCAAGGCAGCCTCCAACAACTTGTTTACAAATTTATAAAGACTTTATAAAAACTTGTAAACAAGATGCCGCTGCTTCACAAAAACAATTGCACTACAAGAATTTGTAATGCGATCAAAGTAAAGGCAACTCCGAGAACTTCACTTGTCTCACTACCACTACTATATTCACTGAAAAAATTTACTATAAAGCTGCCGATGCGCGAACACGTCCGGTCTGTACGAGAGCATTCAGCTGAATTGACACAAAAGTATCAGTTTCATACACAGAAAACTTAGTAATATTAATTTTGAGCATTCCAAAATTTTTAAACGACGCATTTTCCGAAGTATTATTTGAGCCACTTTCAAATAATCAAAATAAAACTATTATCCTAAATGTAAAAAGGCCCTAATACACAAAAACGAAATATATGAATCAAACACTTTAGAATATCAGAAATTAACAAATATAAATGATAATAATTAATATTATAAAAAATTTGGAACCAAACTATAACATGACTATAATGAAATATCAGGAGGAAAATGAAATTTATCCAGGCTTACTCATATTTAAAAATTATCAAGACAAATTGCAAACAAGCATTTAAAAACTTTAAAACATTTTTATTAAAATATGAAAATTGCTATGTTGAAACCATCTTAAGAAAATACGAAAATTACAAATTAAACATAAAAAATGTTTATAATAAACAAACTAGCCTTAAAAGTCAAAGAAAATAATTTAACACTTTAACATATGTAATATTTAACATACTATTTTTAGAAATGCCATAATAAACACAGGGAGTAATATAGGAATCTTAATAATTTTTATTTGCATTATTATAATATATGTTAAAAACAATAACAGAACTTATGTAATTTCTTCGTCAGAGCCTCAATCTAACGGCGAGGGAATTACGCTATTGTCAATTCTTCCACACAAACATGCACGATATAAACATGCTTACATACATGTACATACACTTGAGTTTGAGACATTTTTTTCTTGCTAATATAAACGTATGCATACAAGATTGTATACATACGTTCAAACACTTTAAGTTCTTTTATTCATGCTTATCGCGTAGAAATTGTGAATATTTTTTCGCTAGTGAATTGTGAATACCCATTCCCAAAATTTTGCAATCGCGTATTTCTTGTGAGCTCGCATGTTTTGAACAATCAGCTGTTATCATTCGAACATAACAGCTGTTGGAAATTGGAAGAAAATAAATTGTGCAAAAATGTTTAGAATTGGAGCGCTAATTCATTTACTTAATGGGGAAGAAATGAAAAAGCATAGAAGTGAAAACATGATGAGACGTAATCTACGCGATGCTTCAAATCCATTGGAGCTGCCAAATACTAAGTAAGTAACAGGTATAATAAAGCTTTTCCAATTTTGTAAAGCCTTATGCACTTGCAGATTTTCTCAGCATTATAGGCTAAACAAACCTGCGTTCGCATATTTGTTGGAATTGGTCACTGAAGCATTGCCGAAAAGGGAGAGGAAAGTGGCCATACCTCCAATAATAAAGTTGAGCGCCTGTTTACGATTTTTGGCAGAGGGGTCGTATCAAAAAGGTATTGGTGGAGACTACCAGGTGGCAATGGCACAATCAACATTTAGTGAAGTGCTATCGGAATTCCTAAATGCAGTTGAACATCGAATTTGCCAGCAATGGATAACGTATCCAACACCGGACGAGAGAAAAGTCTGCACTCAAGCTTTTTACAACAAATTTGGTATACCAGGTGTTTTCGGTTGCATAGACGGCATCCATATTGTTCTAATTTCTCCGAAGGATAAGCAGCATTTATATTATAACAGAAAGGGACGATTCAGCTTAAACGCAACACTTGTAAGTTAATTCCAACTTGTTAATCTATGAAAAAATTTGACATAAACTCCTTTTCCAGATATGTGACCATGAAATGCGCATACGCTTCATAGACGCTACACATCCTGGAGCATGTCATGACTCTTTTGTGTGGAGTATGAGCCCATTTCGGAAAGAATTAGAGAGAATACATTTAGACGACGGAACAAACATGTGGTTGTTAGGTGTGTACAAATTCAAGCTTGTAATTTTGTATTATATATTAAAAGCTAAAAATATTTTTAGGTGATGCTGGTTACCCTCTGGAACCCTGGCTTATGACGCCCTTTAGAAATGCAGATGCTGGCACTGGGGAGACGAAATTTAATGATACATATACGAAGTGTCGAAACATAATAGAGAAGACGAATGGTGTGTTAAAAAATCGGTGGAGATGTATACTGGACGCACAGGAATTGCACTACAATCAAGGCTATTAAAATAGTAAATATCTGCGCTGCACTTACCTATAGATGTGATGAAGTACAACAAACCGTGCTGCCCAATGATGATGATAACGATCCAAGTATGTACACCGACTCAGAGGAAGGCACCTATGCTTCTGAAGCCAGACAGATCAGAAATAGAATAGCAAACAATTTATAAAAAATTAAAAAAAATTTATTCACATATGTATATGTATCGATTTAAAAACAAAAATAAAACAATTCACTATGCATCAAAACAAAATAACTTGCATAACTTAAATATTAATAGACACTTACTTTTTAATTATTTTTTCTCATTATAGAGCATTTCAGCTCTTCAATTTCAATTAGTTTATTATTTTTCTCTAATTTATGCTCTATTTCCATAGATTTGTATTTTTCCATTTCAATGTTGTGCCTTTTAGTTTCTTCCAGTTTCTTTGCCTCAATGTCACTAATTTTTTCTAATGCTCGATCCATCCTTTCCATCATTGTTTTTACTTCTCCGTTGTTCTCCTTTATAACTTCCACTAGGTCCGATATTTTGTCGTTGAGCTGTATTTGATTTTTTATCTCACTCTCTATTAGTTTTGATGTAGAGTCAGTTTTTTTATGGCGTTTTTAATGTTTTTTGTACATTTAAACAAGACGGGGTGGGATCTTCGTCAATTTCTGTCATATTGATCGTCTCATTTAAATGTACTGAGTGTACCAATGGAGCACCAAATTTGTTGGAATCTGCAACACCCTCAACAGACTCTTTCATCTTAACTATCTCAAATATCATTTCTTCTGTTGAAGATAGTCGACTTTTTTTGGGAGACCCACCACCTGCGCCTTCTCTATATCGACAATTTTCTGCAGCCTTCTTACGTATATGGCGCTTTTGGTCTACCCACACCTGCATTCATATGGGAACATTTAAATACAAAATATCAATCTAATCGCACTGATACACAAGGCCATACGGCTTTCTCCACTCAAAATAAATTTGATTTAGTTCAATATCTACATATACTTTCCTTTTTCCATTCTGCCAACGTTTTTATTGGTGGTCCTGCAGTATTTAATTCCTTCACGGTTCCAGCCCAAAATACACCTACAGCTTCTTTGGAGTCCTTGGTGTATCCACCAGCAATGTTTGGGTTTTCCCTCATCCTCTCTATTAATATGGACAGTTGAGTTTTATTTACCGCGGTCCTAAAAAAAACAGTAATTACTAATCTATTTTTCACTTCAAATTGGCAATATCAAGACTTACGTTGTTCTTTTTTTTTATTTTCGCCGTCCACAATTCAGGGAAAAATTTGAAAGAATTTTGTGAATGCAAACTCACAAAACATGTGTACGCGATAACGGAATATTTTTTCGAAGTTGCCACTTTTGTGAAAAAGTCTACATGATTGCATTTTGGGGAACGGCGAAAATGTTTTTGGGAAAATTTGGTACGCGATAAGGGTGATTTTTTTCCACTTAATGCTGGGCAACGACCCATTTTAACAAGCGGAAACGCTTATGACGAAAATTCTGAACTGCACTTTTTTATTAATATCTTTTGTACTTGAAATTTCTAAGAAAGGCTCAGTTCATTGACTTTGGTATTAAAAATTCTAAATAATTTTTATTGTACTTTTTATAGATTTTTAAGTTCTATCAACAAAATTCTGATGAATTTTATTTTCACTTTATCTTATTTTCAAAACCATGTTATAAAATTCTAAAGAATTACAATTCCTCTTTCTTTTTATTTTTATGTATAGGTGTAAATTGCATTTTTATACTATTAATTTTGATATTTAATATTAAGTATTTTCTGTAAAGACTTCAGTCATATTCTTTGATTCAACAAATAAAGATATTTTGTTTTAGAAAAATCTAAAACAAGAATCTATTTTTTCTAATATCAAACAACCTACAAAATTATTAGACAATCTTCGCAGTCGTCCTGATCAATCTAATAACGCAGCCCAAAGCGATGGTAGAAATCACAGCCCTTTAAGCTGAAACCGAATTCATACTCATTGAAGTATCCCAAGTACAAATAACCAATAACACTAAAATGGTACTACATTTGAATTTTGGGATTCATAAATCAAATGGAACAAAATGTAAAGACAATCATAAGAGAATATAAATACAAACTTGACATAGAGATACAAACTCTTAGGTCAAAGTTCGGGTCTATACTACCAAATACCCAAGTCAAATAGAATCGGGGACTACTTAATATAGGAAGAACAGTATAAAAGTGCCTGTTCGGTGTCACGGACGACTCAGATCGCTAAAACATTTTCCAGCGTTTAATAAGCTATCAAGAAAATAATTACTAAATCATAAATACCATTAACCAACAGGTTAATATGAACGATAATATCCAAAAATCCATTAGTAAACTAAAAGATACAGTAATGGATGATGGTGAAAAAATAACTAACACACTTAATATATCAATGCGTATATTAAAGAAACTTAGGAACGAAGTGTAATATCACGACCAAATAATAAAATTCAAAATTAAAACAAAAATAGATACAAACTTTTTCAACAAAACCAAGAAGTTTGATAAAAAAATAACTAAGAGAACTAAAGCTAAGCAATTGTATTACGAAAAATAATTGTAAATTAACACAAGACTTCAAAACAATAGTAGAGGCAATATATGATGACATAGTACTCATACAAAATGCAAATAAAATGTTAATAAAAAGAAAAAAATAATAACTCACACAATAGAAAACAACACTCTTACGGAATTTGTAAACTGTACAATCATAACAGAAGATGAACAATATTCAAACAAACAAGAAGTATACATTTAATAATTGGATGAAGATAACATCAAGAAAAATTATAATTTTCCAAATAGATCACTAAGGAATAGTAGTAAGAGAAATAAAAAATATTAAAGAAATACAAGAAATGAAAATAAGAAACATGGAATTATGTTACAGGCACAATTACAATAATAATAATTTTAAGCATTACAATTACAAAATTACAAAATATATGTTTTCCAAAAACTAACAATAAGCCAAAAAAACAAAACTGAATTAAGCCCCACATGAACCCACGCGATTTACACCAGCAGAAACTTTGTTCTTTCAAAATCTTGTTCACTCAAACCCACATTCGATCTCTTGGAATAAAGGGTAAGTTTTTAATCGTAGTTTTTTTTAAATCGAATAAAACAGTCAAATTTGCATCTTATGTCACATTTTTTTTATTGGAATCGATAAATTGGTTTTTGCCATTTAATTCTTAAAGATAATTTCATCTAAATGTTGTTTGCGGCTCCGTCTCAAAGTGTTAATTCGGAAGGTAAATTTTTCGTCACTTTTTCAAGCATTTCGGCTTGTATTCCACGAATAACGCGTGCTATGTTATCCTGTAAGGCTTCCTGTTCGGCCTGTCCACATAGACTAACGACTTGGCATAATCCCACAAGAAATAATCATGAGGGCCAAATCGAGAGATAAGCCGTTCACACAATTCATCCCTCAGCATATCCGTTGTTTTACGAGCAGATTGGCATGTTGCACCGTCCTGATGAAACCACGTGCCAACCAAGTTCAACCCAGCCAAATGGGGCAAAAAAAAATCGCGTATCATGGCGCTATATCGTTCGCCGTTGACGATAACGTTTCTTCCACGGTCGTCTTTGAATAAAAATGGACCGATGATGCCACCAGCCCATAAACCACACCAGACTGTCGTTTTTTCGGGATGCATCGGTAATTCATATATGGCATGTGGCTGTTCATCACTCCAGATGCGACAGTTTTGCTTGTGTACGTATCCGTTCAGCAAGAAACGAGCCTCATCGCTGAACACAATTTTTCGATAAAACAGCGGATTTTCATTGAGCTTTTATAAGGCCCATTCACCAAAAATTAGACGTTATGGTAGGTCATTCGGCTTCAATTCCTGCATAAGTTGAATTTTATAGGCATTCAAACCCAAATCGACGAGTAAAATTTTACTTGTGGTTGAGTAAGACATGCCCAATCGCTGAGAACGGCGACGAATTGACATTTCACGATCGTCGCCAACACTGGTCACTACGGCTGCAATATTTTCTGCGGTACGCGCTCTACGCAAGCGAGTCAATGGTGTCATGTCCAACAAAGTAAATTTGGTGCGAAATTTGGAGATAACAGCACAAGTTGTTGATTCAGCAGGTCGATTATGACGACCATTAAATGGTCGTATCAAACAATGTACATTTGTCACAGAGCACGAATTTTGGTAATAAATTTCAACGATTTGAAATAATTGCTCGTTTGTTAATCTTTCCATGATGAAAGCCTGAGTATGCTGTACATTTTTTACTTTGACAGATGACGTTTGGACGCCTTACCAACCAGTGCCGCTAACCTGAAAAACTTAAATTTTAAAAAATCACCCTATATATTGCATATTATTAAGCACAACAACAGCAAAGCATCGGAATAAGAACGAAAATACTACAACTTAAGAAGGAAATAGGTACCTTCTAAGGGACACAGGTGCGGAGTCCAGGCAGTCTATAAATATACACAGAATTAAGCGGAGAAATTCTCACGGCGAAACTGTCCAATGAGAAGGGTAATAAACTTCGACAGAATGTGCAGGACATCAAATTATACATAAACAGGGTTGTATGAGATTTTGGCTAGATGAGCCACAATGACAAAAGTAACTTGG
>JAHXMU010000420.1:132045-144280 GCA_019455685.1 Philornis downsi
CAACACTGTTTAACAACAAACTCCGAGTTAGCAACACTGTTTAACAACAAGTGCATGATTGTTGGCTCAGTGAAAATAAAAAGTTTCTAAGGTTTATACCCGTCTTAGTGCGTGCTAGTAGTACTAGCTAAATCCCCCAAAACTACTAAAAAGCTAAAATTATATTCATCTTTACCCAGGTGAGAGTAACTAAACAAAATTGCCTTGCATGCACCTGCTCGCTGTACGTGCTTGTGTTTTTGTTTTAGTGAATCACATCAACAACTGTTTAGCTGAATTGTGTGATTCATACAAAAATAGTACGAATATGTTTCAACCACACGCAAGGTTTAGCATACCTTTAGACGTATTTATAAATGGTGTCTACTCTCCTCTGTTGGGGAACTCTCAGTTAACACGCCAAAATCGTTAATAATTCCGAGACCTACTAAAACTGTAATGACAACAGTACTTAATAGTCCAAATGTAAATTCCCTTACGCCAGGAAATGCTAGAAATCGCATTGTATCCGAGGAGACAGGAAACTCCTGGACTGAAGTTATATCAAAAAGGCCTCGCAGTCAAAACTCATCCTCGAAAAAATTGGGAACCGGCCACTTTGGATGAGTACTGGTAGGGTGATCGACTGAAAAATCAAAATCGATTTTCTGGGCTTGAAGTCGATGAACAGCTTAAACAAAAGGAAGTCGTTCACAAATCCCCTCTAATTAAAGAACTCAACGAAAAAGCAAATGAGGGATACGTTCTTAAGGTACTAAAGCACAATAAAGTGGAAATACTACCTAAAACCTCGGAGTTCTTTACGAAAATTGTGTAAGTTTTGGAAAATAAAAATACCGAATTCTACACTTATAAATTGAAAGTAGTGTTAAGAAATCTGCATCATTCAACTGGTGCAGAGGATATTGTTGATGCTCTTGAAAATTTAGGACACAACGTCAAATATGTCCATAATATAAAAAGCAGGTATACCCAACTTCACTTGTTTGTTTAGGGTTGAATTAGAGCCCCATGAAAACAATAAGCATGTATACCAAATTAAAAAATTGCTTAACACGATCGTGTCTTTTGAACCCTCTCGATCAACGAGGGAAATCGTACAATGTTCTAATTGTCAACACTACGAACAAACTAAGGTTGCGTGCCATAGAAAACCCAAGTGCATTAAATGCGCTGGAGGGCATCTATCAAAAAATTGTTCTCAAAAAGCACCAATTGCAGATTTAAAATGTGTTTTAGGTGAGGGAAATCACCCCGCAAACTATAAAGGTTGCCAGGTCTATTAAAAGATCATTAAAGCCTATAAAACCCCCTCGGCCAAAAGAGTCGATAATTCTGTCCAGCAGAAAACTACATCTCGCGTTGTTTCTTAAAAATATTAAAAATGTTACCTTTAGGCAACCTCCTGGCTATTTTCTCGTTTTACCAGGCTTTCGTAAAGCTTGCAAGCAGCCTGACAAACACCCCTCGTCAGGTCCCGTAGAGTCAGCCCCTCTTATTGCAGAAAAGCACCGCCTTAGGTACAAATTACCCGGCACATCTACAAGCAAGGCTGCCGAAAGGCGCCATGGATTCGCATATGCACTGATGAATTCCGCGAAATGACTGCAATGACCACAATGTTGGTAACTCTATTGTATAAAATGACATAAATTCGATCGATTGATAATAGCCTTGTGTATGCAAACGGGTTATCTAAACACAACCTGGAAGTCAAAACACCTGTAGATGTGCATAATATTAACATTCTGCCTGTCTCTGCAAGGAGATTTTTCGTAAGGATTATTTTTCTATACCGAACTATAAATTCTATCACACAATACATCCATATGGTACAGCACACGGAGGCTCGGGAATACTTATAAGAAACAACATAAAACATCGTCAAACCGATATGCAAGAGCAGAAATACAAGTCACAACAATAGTGGTTGAAGATTGGGCAGGCTCAATAAGTATCTCCGCTATATATAGTCCTCCAAGCACAAAATAAGTTGTAAAATGTAAAGGAGTTCTTCAAAACACTTGGTAATATCTTGGTCGCAGGTGGCGACTGCAATGCCAAAAACACCTTCTGTGGCTCTGGGCTAACAACAACATAAGGTCATCAACTTCAATATACAGCTGTATCAGAGAACCTATACACGGTATCAAGTGCACAACCGACTTATTGGCCAACAGACTGCAGCAAAATCCCCAATTTACTAGATTTTTGTGTGACAAGATGTATTAAGAAAGAGACAGTGGAATGTGAATCCATTTATGATTTGTGGTCTGACCACACACCAGTAAAGGTAACTGTGGGCAGAAAAACATTGCCTGCATCAAGAAGATGTGTACCCCATAATAAACGAACTGACTGGAATCTCTTTCGACATTTGGCAAAAGCTAATGTAAATATACACATTGCATTAAACTCAGATAACGATATAATAAATGAAGTTGAGCAGTTTAATAATATTATCCAACAAGCAGCTTGGAATTCTACCCCTTTGAATGAAAAAAATATACCCGAACAGAACAAAGTTTCATTAAGTATAAGAGAGAAACTGGCTGAAAAGAGAAAGGCAAGGAAAAAGTGGCAGAGAACTAGATATCCGCCCGATAAAGCGGTTCTTAATAAGTTAACAAAAGAACTCAAAGAGATCTTAAATGTAGAGGATAGTAGAAAAACTGATAGAGATCTGGAAAGTTTAGATGCAACTCCAGCTACCGACTACTCTCTATATAAAGTAATAAAGCGTACGAACAAGTCCATAAAACACGATCCCCCTATTCGAACCATACCGAAGACATGGGCTAAACGTGATTCTGAAAAAGCTGAAACTTTCGCAAAACATCTGGAGAAAGTGTTCATACATAATGAACACATGGTAATGACACTTTTTTTAATGAGCTGCACAACTTTCTAAATGAAGATAACCAGATGGGCTTGCCCATTACATAATTTACCACCTGCGAAGTTAAAAATATAATAACTGATTTAAAAGACCGAAAAGCCCCGGGATACGACTTGATCACTGCTAAAGTCTTAAAACAATTGCCTCAGCAAGGCTTACAGCTTCTAACAAGAATATACAATGCAATCATATTAAAGTTGTATATTCCGCCATAAAGGAATAGGCCCATGAGCCTCCTAATTATACCATCAAAAGTCCTCGAAATTTTATTTCTCCGAAGATTAAACCTTATAAACTAATACCTGATCACCAATTTGGTTTTAGACAGGAACATGGGACGATTGAACAGATTCATAGATTAATTGAATTAATAAATAAATCTTTCGACACGAAAAAGTATTGCAATGCGGCATTTCTGAATATTTCACAAGCCTTTGATATTGGGTATGGCACGAAGGTTTATTATTCAAATTGAGGAAAATGTTACCCACGGATTTCTTAATTTTTCTGAAATCTTATTTATCTGAACGAACCTGCAATATTACAAAAATTAAACATTAATAGAAGAATCAAATTAAAATAAAACAAAAGCTGAAAAAATTATTGCAAAGTAAGAAGAATATTCGCATATAGAACATTCGATAATGAACTAACATAACAAATATTAAATCATGCGGTGCAATATCAAACTAAGGCTTTGTATTGTAAAAATAAAATATTTTTAAAAACATTTGGAAATTTGATCCCAGTATTGAGAAAACAAATACCGAATTGCAAAAAGAATTTTACCCTAACATGAGGAAGGAAATTCGTAAAATAATGGATAACTTTGTCGTATGCAATTTTAAAATACAACAAACCCCATAAAAGTTCCATTTGAACAGACGGGCTTGAACAAAAGCATTATGAATATCACCAATATTGACAAATTTTCGAAATGTGTCGCAGCATGAATATGAATAACAATACATCATACAACAGTTTACAGACACACAGGAAATTCAGACATTAAAAGATTCCATAGTACGTTAAATAAAAATATCCGCATCTTACAAAAAAGAGAAGAATTCAATGAGATAAACTACAACATTGATTTGGTGTTACTAGCTATAAATTTTTATTATAATTCTATCCACTCCATTACAAAGGAAAACCCTTCACTTCTCTAATAACATTAACCACAAAATAATGGAAAATTTGATAACCGATACTAAAACTAAAGTGTGGAATTATAGGAATAGAGACAGGAATAATAAGTAAGATAATAAAGACGTCATAAAGAACTTCATTTCAAATAATGAATTCGATGCGAAACACAAAAAGACTAAAACTAAGAGAATATCCGATAAAAATTTCAAAGATCTCAAGCATAGTAAAATATTACATAAAAATCAGTTTTTAAGAAGGAGAAATCTTTCCAGGTCCTCAGAAGTACTTGCTGATATTATTGATGATAATCACCCCCATTGCAGCACAACGATTAGAAGGGTCTGACTTAAATTGTGGCAGCGGATATACTATTAGGTGCGCAACTAAATTCTGGCCGTTTTTTTATAAAAATGCAATTTTATTATGAAAATATGTTACAAATGATTCATTGAAAGTATTGCCCACCGCTAGCTACTACTATTTCCTATCTTTCTGGCAAAGCTCTAATTCCGTTACGGTAAAACTGTTCATCTTTCGAGGCTTTCGAGGTATCGTCAGCTAGACCGTGTGCCATCGAACGGAACAAGTGATAATCGGACGATGCAATATCTGGAGAATATGACAGATGAGGTAAGACTTCCTATTTCGACGTTTCCAGGTCGGTTTTCGCTTGCTTTGTCACCTGAGACCGAGCATTGTCATGCTAAAGAATCACCTTTTCGTGCCTCTCCGTTTATTGTGGGCGTTTCTCGCGCAGAGCTCGGCTCAATCGCATTCATTGAAGTCGATACCGATCCCCAGCAATAGTTTCGATTCAACAGTTAGTAATAAATAACACTGATCTGGTCCCATCAAATACAGAGCATAACTTTCACAGCGTGAATATTCGGCCAAAACGGCGACATGGAAGCATGACGGGGCAACTCCCGTTTCTTTGGATTGCTGTAATGAATCCATTTTTTCATCACCCTTTACAATACGATGAAGAAATCACTTCCTTTTTTTGTCGCTGAAGCAGTTGTTCACAGGCGAAAAACGTCAACTCAACGTCCCTTGGCTTCAACTCATAAGGAACCCAGGTGAAGCAACCTCTATCTGCGTTTGACACGGATCCCAATCATGCAATGCCGTCAACTCAGTGTCTTCGAAGGTTTTTCGTCTTCTTTTACGCGAACGGTCGTCAACATCAAAATCGCCGTCTTTAAAGCGACGAAACCAATCTCGACATGTTTCACTTAAAGCGGCATATGCGTAAACATTTTGAAGCTCTCGATGAACTTCAACCGCCGTCTTGTTCGATTGTGAAGAAGAAAATCAGTACTTCCCGCACGTGACGATTATTTAGCACAAAATCATACATATTCACGCAATCAAAAGGATATGACGTCAAAAGAAAATCACTATTGTGTCAAGGGGGTATGTTTACCATATGCCTAAGCTTGACTCATGACGTTTAGGTTATGGCAGAATCGACTAGCACGTATAGCTGGCGCCATCTATCCGCAAACAGCGGGAACTTAGTTGTGCACCTAATATTATTCAAACTAAACACAAATGTTTGATTGTGGATTATACAAGGATATTACATATTTTTAATATTACGAAATATGGCGAATTTGTTAAACAATTAGAGTCCGACATTGAATTGTCCGATGATTTACATTTAACACACCAAATTGATCACATAAGACTTCAATTTAAAAGCATGATACCACATGATACCCGCCTTAAAAGGGACTAATAAATGTTCTTGGAACAGGATTAAAAAATATACAGGGTTGCCCATATTCGACGGACCCATGTTTTAAAAAAAAAAATCAAAGAAAAAAATAAAAATTTGGCGGTTGGCAATATTATTCATTTAATTTGTTCCAAGTAGATTTGTTTACATCAATTTTTGAATATGATATCTCTCAAATGGCCGCCTCTGGCGTTGATGGCGTATTGTGCCCTTTTTGCAGCATTTTCCATCGTTTTCGCCAACATTTCGGCCGGAATAGCGGCTATTTCTTCACGAATGTTGTCCTTGAGCTCTTCTACGGTCCTTGGCTTGTTAACGTAAACCTTTGACTTCAAATGTCCACACAAGAAGAAGTCAGCGGGCGTCAAATCGGGCGAACGCGGTGGCCAGTCCAAATCACCACTTTTCGACATCAAACGGCCCGGAAACAAATTCTTCAGAAAATCGATTGTTATGCGACTTGTGTGCGGTGGAGCGCCGTCTTGTTGAAACCAGAACTGCCTCATACGCTTTCGACGAATAATTGGCATCACAAAATTGGTCATCATGTCGCGATAACGCTCCTGGTTGATGGTAACAGCATGGCCATTTTCGTTTTGGAAGAAAAACGGCCCAATGACCGTTTTCGCACTAACGCCGCACCAAACTGTGACTTTTTCGTCATGAAGAGGCAATTCTTGAATCTCCTTTTTGCTTATTTACGGTTCCATTCAATGTGAAATGGGCTTCATCGGACATGATAATTTTGTTCCAAAATTGCTCGTCATCATCGGCCATTTCGATGACTCGTTGGGCCCATTCCAGTCGACGAGGCTTGTCCGCAGGCAACAATCTTTGCGTCAATTGAATTTTGTACGGGAACAAATGCAAATCAACGCGAAGAATCCGTTGTAAAGTGGACCGAGCCATGCCCAACTGCTGAGAACGGCGTTTTTGGGATGTTCTTGGGGACCTCTCAACACTGGCTCGTACGGCAGCGATATTCTCGGCCGATCGCCTTGGTCGACTTTTATTTGGCCTCTTCGGATTAGAAAGAGCCTCACCAGTCGGAAAATTTTCGTATAAACGCTTAATGGTGTTCTTAGAAGGCGCACTTCTCACATTTTTTAATATTTTAAAAGCACGTTGAGTTTTCACAATTGACTTCTTCTGTTGAATGTAAATTTCAACTATTTCAGAGCGCTCGCGTGGCGTGTATTGTTCCATGGTAAAAATTTGCTTGGACTGACGCTTCAAACGCGGTATGTCATTAAGCGATCTGACATCTCTGTCAAAAGTTATGGCGTTGCCAGATGGGTCCGTCGAATATGGGCAACCCTGTATTGAAATTATGGACGATACGACATACCGGAAATTGAAGGGAAATTAAAAGTTTTAACAGAAAATAATCACAACGTAATCACGCAAAGCAACAACCAAATTCAGTTATCAGATCTCACAAAACTCTATAACAATAAAACAAAGTTAATTATAAAAAACGTGTTATATCTGTCTGAATTAAAAAAAGGATAAAGCAAAGAAAGAAAAATTAAAACAAAACAAATATCAGTTGAATCATATTGAAATTATAATTGAAAAAACCCAGACATTTAATATTAAAGTCCAAATTACAAATTCTGAGCAGATACATACTAAGTGAGGAAGAAATAAAGGTCTTCAACATATCTTTTAACAAACTAAAAGAGACCACGATGAATTTAGCTACTGATGGGAATTGTATTGTGTTTACAATTAGAATTCCAATATTTAATGAAAAAACATATAAATCACTCAATGTAATGTCAATACCAAATAAGCAAAAACAAAAAAGAAAGACAATATTTGGCCCTAAAAATAATGTATGTGTATGTTATAAGAAAATTTGATTATTTAATCTTACTCCAGTACAAGATGATTGTATTCAAAATTTGTTTAATCCAAAATTAATGAATTGTATGTATGTAAGTAAACCAAAAAAAAATTTGTAGAAATTGGAACAAATAATAACAATAATAAATACAAGCTAGACGGTCGAACACAATTGTAATGAGTTCCCTTTAGAACTAATGACCATAAGAAGAATTGTAATGAATACTAAAGAAGAGATATCCCTTCAGGAAATCAAAGAACATCACATTAAAAATCTGACAAAATTAAAGCAGTCAAATGTAAAAGTAAAGTAAATAATTACTTAACTATTATTTTAGTTCTTACACACATATCCACATACATAGATCTAAGGAATAGATTTTCGAGACACAAACGTTAATATACTCGTTACATATCCAGTCAGGAAAATCTATCCACACCATTTGCCTCGAACAACTTATTTAATTATGTTTGACCATAATTAAATCTAATAATAGTAATTTTCTATAGAAGAATTAAAAAAATTAACTGTTTAATTGGAAATTTAAAATATTTTAAACTAAAATTGAGCAGTTTAATGTCATTACCAGCATAGCCTTTAAATTTTTGTCGTGAATACAAAACTCTTGAAAATAATGATATGGAATTCTAGAGGAATTCGAAATAAACTTTATGAATTTTTTGATCTATTAATTAGAGAAAACATAGATGTAGCATTAGTAAGTGAAACGTGGCTGAAGAATGACATATCAATGAATCATCCAGAATTTTATTGTTACCGGTGTGATAGAGAATCAAACAGAGGTGGAAGTGTTGCGACTGTGGTGCGCAAGAACATTCGCCATATAATATTGCCCATTGTTGATACCACCTTGATCAAAAATATTGGTGTAAAGATTATATTTAATAATAACAGTACATTAAACGTATATAGCTGTTATTTCCCTGGACGATCGTCGGGACCTTCAGATTATCGTAAGAACGAGTTTAAATCGGACCTCAGAAAGTTTTCTAGAATTCAAAGAAATTACATCTTAGGTGGCGATTTTAACTGCAGAAATCGCGAATGGGGTTGTTTGAGGTCAGACTGCTGGGGTAATATTCTTTCCGATCTTATAGCGGTAAATACCTTTGAATTAATCCATCCATCAAAACCTACATTAATGTCATCAAGTAACAATGCAAATCCTTCCGTAATCGATTTCTTTATTACAAACATTCCAGATAAGCTGTCCTCAGCTACAACCATCAATTGTTTAGGTTCGAATCATCTGCCAGTCCACACAGCTTTCAACTCTCTGTATAATGTGTCAAACAATTTGAAATATGATTATAAAAATGCAGATTGGAATGCATTTAAGAGACGCATAAATCAAAATATCTCATTTTGTTTCGACATGCCGCTAAGCAATTTTGAAGATATAGACAAACTAGTGGACAAAATTACTTCTTTAATATTAGACGCCGTGAGTGTGTCTGTGCCAAAAGTACCATCTACTATAAACTACGACAAAAGACTTCCAAGCTATATTCTAAACCTAATAAAAATGCGAAATATTTCAAGAAGAAACTGGTTAAGATACCGACATCCACATTTTAGGATGGAAATTAATCATATGAATAAAACTATATGCAAAGCCATTCTTCGTTTCAGAAATTCAAACTGGAATGATATGCTAAAAAGCCTGAACAAAGCTTCATTCACGTTTTGGAATATCTCTTAAATTGTAAGGAAGAAAATGAAATACATTCCGTTCCTAAAGGAAAATGGACGTTTGTATGCCACTAATTCTGAAAAAGCAGAATTGCTTGCAGGAACATTCCATTCAAATTACAATATTTCTGCCAATCTGGGCAACCCACAAACGATACAACTAGTTTCTGACACGACAAACTGTTTGAATAGTGACCAGGGAAATACTCAAAACCCACAATCTATTACCATTAACGATGTTAAACATATCATAAAAAGTTTAAAGAACAAGAAAAGTCCTGGTCTCGACAGAATATCCAATAGATGTTTAAAGGCACTTCCCCCTAGTGGCTTGACATTACTAACAAAGCTGTTCGATGCTCGCATCAGCTTCTGCTATTTTCCAAAAGTTTGGAAAAAAACCCAAAATAATTGCTGTACATAAACCTGGCAAGGATATCTCCGTCCAGAATCCTATCGACCAATCAGTTTGCTTAATACAATGAGTAAAATACAAGAACAAATCATTAAGGAAAAGATTGTTAGGTACATAAATGATAATAATATTTTACCCACTCAGCAATTCGGATTTAGGTCAGAACATAATACCGTCCAGCCACTGACCCGCATTAAGAAAATAGTTACAAAAGATTTTTCCGAGGGAAAATCTACAGCTATGTTATTGATAGACGCGTTATTTACTATTTTAGTAATTTCCTTCTTCATGTTAGGGGTAATAAAATTCTTTTAGCAATTCAGTATACGTTTTCTCAATACCGGAATGATTGTTAGGTTTCAATATTTTTTCTATAAGTTCCTCGTATTTAAGCTTCTTTAGCTTTCTTTTAGTTAACAATAAAATAAAATTCTTCATGTTTGGAATATCTTGTATTTCTATATATTTCTTCCGAATTTCTAAAATACTCTTTTGTTTTCACCGCCGCAATTTGATATTGCATCGCATCATTTAATATTTGTTCTATTCGTTATCGAATGTGTATTCTTCTTACTTTGTAATAAATTTTTTTATCTCTTCATCATTCGATTACTCTATTAATATCTAATTTTTGTAATATTGTAACTGTTCTTCTAATATGTTGTTTTTCTGTAAACGGTTGATTCTTAAGATTCCGTTTAAATTTTACCCTTTCCTTGTCGTATTCCTATATTTTTTATTTTATTTGTTAAGTCTTTAATTTGATCTGAGTCTAAATGATGTTTCCTTTTATAATGTCTGTTTGGAGAATTATCATTACGTGAATAATTATTCTTTTGAATATGTTCGTTTAAATGTCGTTTTAAGTATTCTCTGCTTAAACATTTTTTTTTAACAAAAAATAGTCCGTCTGTCAGGGAACTGAATCCCTTTACTCTTGACAAGGCATCTGCGACTTTATTTTCCTTACCTTCTAACAATTGTATTTAAATTCATATATATTGAGTTTAATTTTTCGATAGCCATATGAGTAGTGGTTTGTGATCTGTCCTTAATTCAAATTTTCGTCCATACAAATAATGTCTAAATTGTTTCACCGCCCAAACTATTGCTAATAAATCTTTCTTTATAGCTGAGTAGTTAAGTTTATGTTTATTTCGAGTCCTTGATGCAAATGCTATTGGTCCATCTGTTTGAGATAGTGCAGCTCTTAAAGCACAACTAGATGCGTCGGTGGTTAAAATAAGTTGTTTTGAAAAATCTGGATATTTTAATTCCATATCAGAAATCCATATGTTCTTAAGTGTTTCAAAAGAATTTCTAAATCCCTTGTCATTAGGATTGATTTTGGTGTCCTTTTCCAGTTGCGCGGTTAATGGTTTCGCCATCTTCGCATATTCGGGAACAAATTTTCTATAACAAATATACCGTTAATCCTAAAAAACTTCGTATTTCCTTAAGGTTTTTCGGCAGTGGGAAATTCTTAATACAATTTATTTTATTCGAGTTTGGCTTAATTCCTCTATCAGTTATAATATGATCAAGAAACTAGATTTTTTTCCAAAAATTAAACTGATTCAATGACACCTTTAAATTAGCATTTCCTAAAGTTCTCAACACTTTACTAAGTTATCCATATGTTATTGTCGAGATGTTGAAGACACCAATATATCATCTGAATATATTAAGCTAATTTTGTTTATATGTTCCCTAACCACGTTGTTCATCATCGTTTCTAATGTGACTGGTGCATTTTACAGTTAAAATGACAAATCCAAAATGTCTACCAGAAGTTGAGAAGCCTGTATTCTCTCTATTTTGAGGATTGACTTCGATTTGCTATGAAGTCAAGTCCAATGTTGTGAAGTAATTAGCTCGGCTTAATTTATCGAGTATGCAAGCTATGATTGGAATACGATATTTGTCTTGTTTTATTACTGTATTCAAATTCCTACAATCAATTCGTCATTCTTTATTTTCTAACTTATCTTCCTTTTTTAGTATAACCCAAATAGGAGAATTATATGGAGAAGAAATATGTTCAATTATTCCCTGTTGTAATATTTCGGAATGGGAAATTTTTAATTTAACCAGATTCCTTTGCAGAATTTCCCAAGTATTTCCTGGTAATGTCATCAGACATCCGTTTGATGGTAGCTAAAGTAAGAAGGCGACTAGTTGGGAAACATAAATGGTATGCTAAGACCGATGCGCCTTAGGCCAGTAGGTAACTTCTGTTACGGAAACTCAACTCACCAGCCTAAATTAATCTTATCATTAAAACACCGACAAACAAATAATAAACGAATTCCCCTAAATGTTGACGACCCCCGCAAACGTCATAAGGATCATGATTTAAGGCTGTGCACCTGGAATGTCCGCACTCTTTACAGAGATGGTGCCTCTATCCGACTGGCGGATGTGTAATGAATGAATTCAGCTTAATAAAAATCTTCACAACATATTACA
>JAHXMU010000420.1:159962-199750 GCA_019455685.1 Philornis downsi
AGCGATTACGTTGGCTGGGTCATGTTGTGCGGATGGACCCAAATGCTCCGGCACGAAAAGTTTTCGACAACAAACTCGATGGACGGCGCAGAAGAGGGCGATCAAAACTTCGTTGGAAGGACCTGGCTTTTGAAGTACTATCAAAACTTGGTGCGGCGTTTGGAACTATTTTTTACGGGCGGCGTATAATAGATAAGGATGTCTATTCCATTCGCCACCTTAGAAGAAGCAATATGTCGGACATTGGTCTGTTACGTCTTCGGTGTATTGATGGATATCTTTATGATCTGGTTTATACAGGACTATCATTTCTCGCCTCTATTTCACGTTTTGTTTTGTCAGTAAAGGATTGTAAAATGTGTTTTCATGATTGTTGATCAATTTTGTTAATTCAGTTTTCTCTTCGTTGTTCAGATGATCAATTCGTAGTTGGTCTATAATAACCGAAACATCAAGATGCAATCGCACCATCGAAATTTGTTCACATTATCCTGATTTTCCTAAGGACCACCCTCGTAAAATATTTTGTATATTTGATCATTAAGAATCAACTCTTTTTGCCTGTAATTAATAATGCCATTATTTTCCTATAAGGTCTGAGTTCCTAATGTTCTATTAAATGTTTTGTAAAAGTTATATAGTCTAATTATAGTATCTATTCTCAGAGGAATTTTTAAAGCATTTTTTGGGAAGTGAGAATTACAAAGAGAGATATGGCACCTGCTGCTGTTTTAATTACTACTAGTGCATATGATTTCTTTATATATTGTGGCGGACAATGGTCTTTATCTAACAAATTCTCCGTTAAACATGTATCTCTTGACAATTTAGTGTTTCTTGTTCTTCCTCTGAGCAGGACACAGGGAAGTGTGGAGGCTTGTTTGTAGGTGAACTGTAACTGTAACTGAAAATTTTCCGAACTAATTTGGCCTTTTACCTCGTTTTCATGTTCATAATTAAAATTTCCTTTGTAACAACAATTTTTTGCTTTTAGCTTATTATTTATTCCTTTATTATTTCTTTTTGTTGATGATGGTGAGCCTGTCCTCTGATTGGTATTGATGTTGAAATGGTTGTCTGAAGTTTTGTTGTTGCTGCCTATATGGTAATTGTGGTTCTTGGTATTGTTGAACATTTTGTCTATATGGTTGTTGTGGATGTTGATATGGCTTTAGTTGGATTATTCTAGGTTGCCATTGCTGTTGTTGTCATTGTTATCCTGATTGTGACTTTCTTTGATGAGATTTCTCAGGTTTTTGTTTTTCTTGTTTTTATAATACGTCACTTTTTAATAATATGACACTTTTTTATTTTAGTTTTGGAAGCCACAAAATATACACTACACTTACACTAAACCTAAGACTATTTTATTTTACATGGGAAACTGCTGACCATGCATTATACATAAATTTGGGTCAGTCTGTGTTAATAATTATTCTCACGATAAATAGTGAGATTTAGTTATATGCAGACGGTACGATAACTGTTGAAATTGTTCCCATCACATTTCGTGGGTATTTAGTTGCATACAGATGGAATGGCAACTACGACTAAACACACTACTCCTCCATTTTTACCAAAAATATTAATCAATGCTAAGTTGATTATTCTTTTGTTCCCAATTATAAAGTATAAGACAATTATACTATTTTATTCATTTTTAAATATTTTGTTACAATTTTTATTTAATAAATTCTAGTATTAATACACTAGTAGTTTTAATTTTTTTTAAGTTTAAGCTTGAATTTATTAACAAAGAAGAAGTTAACCGATTTAGTTTAATTTAGTTATGCTTTAATAACGTTATATATATATATTATTATTGATATTACATTTTAGGTTTTACGTATTTGTAATTTTTTTTTTTTTTTTTTGGTTTTATATGTATTTTATGTTTTTGGGTATACCTTCCTAGTTTATTAAAAAAAAATTATTTAAAACAAATTTTTTTTTTCGTTATATATAAACATATATATATATATATAGGAAAAAATTTACAAAATATAAAAAAGTATTATTTATTTAAAAATTGTATGTATTTATTTAAAAAAAATATTTATCTAAGTAAAAAAAAACATTAGATGTCGTGAAGGAAAAAAAAACTTTATTTATTTATTTATTCTTTGGAGGACTGCTGTCTGTTAAGTTTAGCATTTTCTATAAAACTTGCAGCTCTGCGTTGTGCTACCTGTAGCCTGAATTTGACTTCTTTCTCATATGAGTCAATATTGTAAAGGGCGATACTGAATTATCATGAGTGAAATCCAGTGTAGGTGGTATTTTACCATAAAGAAGCTCAAATGGACAGTATTCATGATTCACATTTTCTATCCTCATTAGTGAGCACAGTTCCTCTAATACTTGGTTTATGTATTCGGTACCCATGTCCGTGACTATTTTAGTTATTGGACCGTATTAAAATAAAACCTTCCATAATTGCTTTTGCAACTACTCAAACAGATTTATTTGGCATGGGTATAGCTACTATATATTTGGTCAAATCGCACATTATCGTTACTGCATATTCTTTTTGTGAATCGGACCTTGGCAATGGTCCAATTGTATCAATGATGACAATAACCTTGTAATTCCAATGTTACCAGCTATTTTTCAAGCTTTAGAAAGAGGTAACCTAAGTCGACATTTCTATTAATAACCAGGTCTTTCAACATAATTTTGGAAAGAAGTTTTTTTCCCTTAAGGGGCAATAATTTGTCCTTAGTAAAATGTAATCTTGGCATTTTATGGTGCTCTTGGGCATTTATGGTCTCTTATACTTTTAAATTTACCGATTCTTTATGCTGTACATGAGTCTTTTCTGCATGTACCTTATTTTTTTTTGCCTGAAGTCTCGTTGTAAACTTTAGCGTACTATTGACTTCAACATTTTTGATGTCTTTGATCTCGATTCGTGACAGCGCATCTGCCACTTTGTTTTCATCACCCCTAATATACTCCACTACAAAGTCATATTCCTCAAGGTCTAGCCGCATTCGCATTAATTTTGATGATAGGTTTTTTAGTGAAAATAGGTATGTGAGAGGTCTATGATCACATTTCACTACAAATTTTCTGACATAAATATATGGTCGAAAATATTGTATAGCCCAGTGAAGTGCAGTTAATTCCTGCTCTATTATAGATTTATTGCTTTCGCCCTTTGTAACTGACCAGGGTGCATAAGATATTGACAATTGAATACCATCTTTTTCCTGACTAAGGGCTGCTCCACAGGCGTATTTACTAGCATCTGTCGTGAAAAAGAAATTTTTTGAAAAATCTGTGTATTAAAGTATATGTGAACTTAATAGTTGATCTTTGAGGTATTGGAGTGACTGTTGGCATTTTTTAGTCATTTCAAATGGGAAATTTTTCCTAGATAATCTAGTAATATGTCTTGATAATTCCGCAAAGTTTGGTACAAATCTTCTGTAATAATTACAAAAAGCTTTAAAGCGCTTAGCTTCATCACCAGGTTTTGGTGTTCTACTATTGAGAATTTGCTGTCATTGGTTAAAATACCTTTATCTGTACATTTGTGTCCTAAGAAAGTTACTTTACGACAGAAGAATGTACATTTGTCAGGATGTAATTTGAGATTATATTTTCTGCAAATATTGAATACATCCTTTAGGTTTTGTATAAGAGAAAGCTAGGGGCATCATCCGTTAAAACGAATTTGGGGCTACTTTTATTCCATATGGTAACCTATTGAATATAAATTATCCTTTTTATGTTGAAAAGGAAGTAATGTCTCTTGATTTCCTATCCAATTCTATTTGGTGAAATCCTGAAATTAGGTCTAAGCATGAGAAATATTTGAGAATATTTGACCAACTGGGCAGGTCAAGTATGTCATGAATACGCGGTAATGGGAATTTATCAGCTTTAATTATTTGTTAACTGCTCTGTAGTCAACTACTAATCTCCATTTTTTTTTTTTCTGTTGTACCTGGTAAGGAGTTTTTTGGTACTAGCAAGATGGGGCTATTATATTCCGAAACTGATGGTTCCACAATTTGTTCATGAATTAATTCATCAACCTGTTCATTTACCTGTTCTTTCTGAGAATGGGGTATTCTAGTTTTAAGTTTTAATTTCTGTTTGTAGAAATTATTAGTGGATATCTTTTCTGTTTTTAATGCGAAAATATTTACGTACTCGGAGCATAAGGTTTTTAATTCCGTGTGGACAAATCTTGGAATGTTTTTAGACAATCGGTCTAATTTGTCTTTCTTTCTCTTTCTAGAACAATGTTATAATCCTCTATGTTTTTTGTTCTAATGTGAACATTATGGATTATTAAATATTTTTCGGTGGTGTTAATGATTTTTAGTAAAGGTTTGGATTTTAATCCCTAAGGTGAATTTCACTCAGTTTATGTATGAGTGAATACGAATATTATGCATAAATATGTCTATGCTAATGAGAAATTAGGACATAAGAAAATAGGATTACGAACACCGTTATGTTTAAATATAAGCAGATAAAATTGGGAAATAAAACCAATTATTAAGCATACTTTAGCCGATGCAATTGGCTTGGCTTTTAATTCATGTATTAGCTCGCTAGACGAAGCTGTTGTTTATAGTTACCAGCGGCTTTGAACTGAAAGAGCCAGTAAAAGCAAAGTAGGCAGGTCCTATATATTTTAAACAAATAAACAAAATAAACAAAAATTGGTGAGGAGTTTATTCCAACAAAAAGTCACCAGGGACCGAAAAAGCTCACTATGAAGGACTATAAAAGGTGGCAAGTGAAGAAAAAAGAGGAAGAGCTGAAGAGGATTCCTCCAACGCAGAGCTGGAAAACTGGTATCGTTAAGGCATACTAAAAACAACCCCTAAATTTCAAGATTATTTTCACAAATTACACAATACATTTTGATCAGAATTGAACAGAATTGATATCATATCATGGAGAAATAAAATATAAATTTTTTGATACCAAAAACCACTAAAAACTGAATAAAATTTATCGAATAATTGTACTTTATTTATTATTTATTTATTATTATTTATTTATTTATTATCGCACTCACATTCCACATTATAAAAGAAAACGTATGAATATTGCAAACAAAACAAAAACATATGATCGCAATCACATTGCACAGGGTTGCATTTAAGAATTTAAGAATTTAATTTAAGAATTTAAGAATAACAAATCAATGTATTACAGAAAACTATTGCTCAAAAAAGGTATAGATCAGTACCAGAATTTAAAAGCAAATATTTTTGTAAAACGAAATGGATATATTATTGCAGTTAAATAGATATACGAATTAAAATAAATATAAGAATTGAAATTTTAATTATGTTATCCTTTTCTCTAATAATGAATGAACGAATGAATATTATATGAATAAGAAAATTTGGAAAAATAAGGAGCAAATTAAAAAAAAAGAAAGAATAGAACTTATGAATAGAAATATATTGAAAATAACCTACAATATCTAAAGGAAGTTAAAGAAGAAATTGAAAACATAGAAGTTAAAGAAGACAAGGAAATTGTCTTTGCAAAGCAAGAAATAAGTGAGTCGTTAAAAGAACTATATATTACAATTGAAAATTTATCTATAAAAACTGATAATCAAAAATCAAATGTGACATCTTTTAATTTATCATTGGTTAGCTAAATTTGCAAATTTTTAAAGGAACGCATAAACTTTTAGATGATTTTATTACGGAAACTGAATTATTGCATGAAAGAAAGAAATATATTTATTAAGTATATCTACAATTTCAAACCAATAACTCAAGTGCGTAGTGTTTTGTGTAGTTCTAACATACCAACAACGTTTACAGAAGTAAATAAGGATGCATATCCAAGAAGATGCATATCCTAATCCAAAGACGCTTCAGCAAGTTTTGTTCGAATTGAGTGAGATGAAGCAGAAAAAAGTAGCATCGCAGAATTTAGAGAGAAAATTGCCAAACCCGACGCAGGAAGCAAAAGACGTCGTATACAAAGTTAGCGAGAATGTTGCTCTTAACACACTTATAAAAGGCATCAACAGCGAATTCCAACAGATTTTATTCAGTAATCTTTCAATGAAGCCGTAGAGAAATGCATGACGGCCGAAAAAGTTAGTTTTTATCCCGGAGCAAATTTAATTTTTCAAATTAAAAATAAATATGGAAATCAAGCATATTACAACAATAACAAAAATTATAATAATGGCAGAAATTATAAGAACAAAAATTACAATGACGTTCAAAATTACAACAGTTACAATAATAATAAAAATTGTAAAATTTATAGTAATAATAACAAAAATTATAATTATAATAATAGCGATAATAATAACAACTACAAGAGCAACGGATATAGGAACAATGGTTGTAACGACAGAAATGGAAACAGTAGTAAGCACAATACAAACTACAATAAAAATAGGTATAGGAGTGATGGAAATCAACACTATAACTATAACAACAGCGGAGATAACCGATCGCTTATCTCCTCTCTAGCGATCAGGGAAACTTAAATGGCCAGGCAGCAGAAGATGTTATCTATCCAGAGCACCCAAAATTAAAGAAAATATCAACCAAAACCTGAAATTTTTAATAGACACTGGAGCAGACATCTCAGTACGTAAAATTAAAACACTGGAAGACGTTAACATGCGAGAAACAGCGACATTCACAGGAATTACAACTGAAGCCATACAATGCCTAGGAACAAAAAAGTTGAGTCTTTCCATTGACAACAAAAGTATTACAAACACATTTCATATAGTTGAAAACGAATTTCTCATTGAGGCAGATGGAATTTTAGGAAGAGATATTTTGGTAAGATATATGTGCAAAATAGATTTTGAAACATTTTCAATTACATTTAATATAAACGAACAAAAAAACACGGATTTAGACAAAGGAAACAATTACATCTCAGATATGAAGCCTGATCAAATTTTTATTTGGGAGTGTACATCAATAACGAATTGGAAAAATATGAAAAATTTTAAATTTATGATGAAAGAAAATGTTAAGAAAACTGCAATGGAAACAAATGGACGCGAAATTATAGTAAGATGCAGTGATAATAAACAAACCACGATGCTGATTTTGCAGAAGCTGACATCATATATGCAAAAACTGAAAATTAATGAGCTAGCATTACATAAAAACGATGAAATATTTAAAACTGTGGCCACAGACAAACTAAAAACAGTAATTAGTAAATTACAAAAGAAGAATGATACTAATTCATTTTTTATGTATTTATTTCTGGCTTGTAATTTAAAGCCTTCCGGCCAATTATAAGTAAATTACAATATACAACAAGTTATCTATTAGATTGAATCTGCTCAATATAATAAGTTAAAAAAACATGTAATAAAAATTAAATATAAAATTTATAAAAATATAATATGACATTATGATTATTAAAGACAAAAAAAGTATGAAAAAAAGACTAATTCAAAAGTTAGAAGTTAATCGGAATATAATCTTGAAATATGAGATAATCGGTATGTAATAAAGGCTCCTCACAGTTTAATTGAAAACAACATTTTACAGTAAAGTCTGAAAGTGTTGTAGAATGTGCCTTTTGTAAGAATCAGGACATATTTTAAAACTTTTTAAATGGCTTGGTAGTAAATAGCAAATTCGAGCTACTCTTACTACAAAAGCACGACCCATGAGTGTGGTTATTTTAGGAATAAGAAGCTGCTTGTTACGAGTGGAATGTGAAGAATTAAATGAATTAAAAAGAAATTGAGGACTACACAATCGAACAACTTTACAACTTTAAAATAACAACAAAGACCTAAAATCTATATAATTTTTAAAACCACAACCCAAGAAACGCTTAATATACGGTGTTATATGAACACGACGCCTCAATGAATATAAATATCTCATAACTCTATTAAACGCCATCTGAACTTTCCTCATATTTTGTTTATTAGTGCCACTATATATTACTAAACAATATAAAATATTAGGCATGATATATGCATGAACCAATTTCTCCTTAATCGATCTGGGCAACACTAAGTCAGTATTATAAAAACTTCGCAGTGAATAATTTAAACGTCGGACTATGTACATTATTCACATGACAGTTAAGACTTAGTTTGTTGTCTAAAACTACTCCCAAAAATTTTATTTTTTTTTTTTTAATTTGAATGATGATGAATGAACCAACAAAAATAAATTGCAAAGATATACAAATGAGATTAATTGATGAATATCATAATTCTACTCATGGAGGACACTTAGGAGTCAAAAACAACTTTAAAATTGAAACAACGATATATTTGGAAAAACATGAGCAAAATGATTAAACAACACATATTAAGCTGTGAACAATGCAGAATGAATAAGCAAACGAAACATATAAAGGAAAAAATGGTTATAACAGACGCGCCAACTACAAGTTTCAAGACGGTATCAATAGATATAGTTGGACCTCTGAGATTGTCTAACCACTACCGATGTATTTTAACTATGCAATGTGATTGAACAAAATACGTTATCGCATACCCGATGGAGACTAAAGATGATAAAACGGTAGCAAGAACAATTGTTGAACAATTAATATTAAAATATGGTCACTTCAAAGTCCTGAAATCAGACAGAGGCACAGAATTTACAAATGAGCTACTTTCTGAAGTATGCAAATTACTGAATATAAAGCAAACTTTTATCACACTCTATCACCATAAAACACTAGGTTCAGTAGAGAGAAACCATAGAGTACCTAATGAATTTGTATTAAATTTTTCTAAAGATAATTTATGAGACATCTGGATTCCATATTTTGCATTTGCATACAATACTACACCTCATGTAGATACTGGTTATGGTGTATAATGAAATGAAATGATTTTTAGAAAACTGTCATATTTACCAAATGATTTAGCAACAAATGAAAGAGAATTTTATAATTTAGATGAATACAACATTGAATTACGTGCAAGATTAAATTATATTATATTTAGAAAAATCAAAAGCGATACGAATAAAAAGATATGATAATTACAATCCACTAAACAAAAATATAGGTGATTTAGTTTTGGTGAAATCTATAAACAGAAAGAAAAATCAAGCACCTTATCACGGCCCTTGTAAAGTAATACAAAAAGATGGCGTAAATTCCATTTTAGATATTGGAAATTTTACAAAAAAAAAAAATCATAATAATTCATTAAAGAAATGGAATTATATTAAAAAACACTGAATTTTTATAAATAATAATGTAAAACATAAGCATAAATATATTCCTAAAAATTATTTTCTTCTAAAATAATTTTTTTTCTTAAGGGTGAGGGTGTACTGTATTCTTTATGGTACTTTACCGTCCTTTAAATAGTATAGTAGAATTTCACTCAATTTATGTATGCGTGAATATATTATGCATAAATATGTCTATGCTAATGTGAAATTAGGACATAAGAAAACAGTATTACGAATACCGTTATGTTTAGATATAAGCAGACAAAATTGGGAAATAAAATCAATTATTAAGCATACTTAGCCGATACAATTGGCTTGGCTTTTAGTTCATATATTAGCTCGATAGACGAAGCTGATTTTTTAGTTACCAGAGGCTTTGAACTGAAAGAGCGGGTAAAAACAAAGTAGGCAGGTCCTACATATTTTAATTAAAAATACTTTTGCGCTACACACATCACACCATTCAAATAATTCCATTCATTTTTATTGGGAAATTATCCCTTACGACATGGAATTCATGCGCTATCAAGAGATGTTCTCTTCTCAAATCTGTGTCCACTTTTCCAAGTGTGTGTATCAAACCTTGTCCTATAGCATTTATACTTGTCCTTTTATGAATGTCTATTGGTTTGTTTAGAACCTGATTGTGTTTTACAATAGAAATGTCTGCTTCTGTGTCTACTAAAAATATAGATATCCCATCATTCAGGGTTGTCCTAGTACGTATGTAGCTGTATAGACCTAAATTTATGTTATATGTCCGAGGATTTATTGAGTATTTAGGGGTTCTTGTACGTTTCCCAAGGTGTCTTCAGTTATGTAACGTACATGTGCCCGATTTCACTATTACTATCGTTTTTATAATTGATACGGTTATTATCCCCGTAGTTATTCTTGAGATTATTGGCATTGCAGTTTCTAAAGTTCCTTTGGCTATTTCGGTCTGACCTATTATCCCTTGCATTTGGGTTGCTGCGGTGGTTGGTGTAGTACAGTACTGCTTATGATTTTGGACATGACCTCATTTATATTATTGAACTTTCCCGATTCGGTAATCAATTTCACTCGTTCATTTGAAGCATTTTTAACTATTGCCGTTACTTCAGAACGTGTCGCATATTTTGTCGATATTTCACTTGCTAGCCCGTCGGAAATGTAGGCAGTTTCCAATTTTTTGGTCAGATCCTCGATTTCTTTTGGGAAGGAATTCGCAGTCTTGCCTAGTTGTCGGATATTCTGAAATTTTGCCATTATTACGTCAACGGATTCACGCTTGACTGAGGTTTTTAATTTTCTTATTATATCTTGGAAAGTCATCTCCGTGAATGTAAGGTTTCTGGCTGTGCCCTAAAGTTTTGTTTTGACAAGGGTCACAACTACGGATTCATGAGATTCTTTGATGGAGTCCACTAGGTTCAGAGCATCTATGAAGCCCTGTAGATTCTCTGAACTTCCGTCTGTCAGGTAATATTTTTGTTGAAGTGTTTAAAAATAATACCGGTTGAGCCATGTTTAATATTGAAGTTTTTTGTTCAGGAGGAGTTTCAGGAAGTGTCATGTAACGAATTTCTTCGCGTAAAGACATCGGAATTTTAATCACGAATCCTTTTCTTATTGAAACTGTAATTAATTGTTCGCGTATCCCAGCGTTAAATGTTTCTGCAGCTATTTTGTGTGATTTGACAAAGCTATGGAAATTGACGTTGAATAATATTCGTATTTGTTCTAAACATTGAACAATATTGTTCATGTGTTTATTAATAGTTTCCTGCTTTGTATCCCGGTCAGTATTAAGACACTTATGGGGTTTTAAACATTTTTCCTTTAGTTTTCTCGCCTCAGCAATTATTGTTTCCCAATCCATGGACAAAGAATAAATTGTTCAGCCAATTTTCATTCAATCATTTATTCCTTGGTGGGTAGTATCATTGGTACTTGCTTGGGGGATTGTATAGTTCCATTCAAAAAAATAATAATTATTGTGCTGAATGATCACACAATAATTTTTTCTCTTAAAAAAAAAAATGTTATTCTTGTTATCCATAAAAAAATTCACTGTTGTATTTAAGATGTACCATGGCAATAAAGTATTAAAATTCAAGAACAGTCCTGTTAGTCCTCCAAACAGCTGTGTATACGTAACATAAACAAAATGTTAGTTTGTTATAAAAGCAGCTGTAAGGATGTTTTCGTGCTAATTTAAAAGATATTTAGGTATTTTTATGTAAATTGTTTTTATTGGTTATATTATTTTATTGGGTTTCCATTAAACACAAATTATGTCTCACACAAATTATGTTATGTCTCCTAATACATTTAAGGAAGCATATTTATTATTTTTAAAATTACTAATGCTATGTAATTAAAGAAATTATTAATGGAAATGAAAATAATTTCGCAAAAATAATTTGGTTACCAAAAAGATTTTTTGAAAAGAAAAAAGCAATATTTATGTGAATTTATTTTTTTATATTTTATCTATGTCGTTTCCGCGACTCATGTATTGCCTTTTTAGTGACCTCCTATATAAGAGGTATATTTTTAATAACAAATTTATAGCACCCATTATGACCAAAATTAATATAAAAAGCCAAAATGCATTGATCTCATCCGTATGATTGAACACTTCAACGTTATTGATAACGTTGTCATTTGGATTTACGCTTTTTGAATTGGGTTTCCCCATATTGATACAATGTAACAAAAATTGAATTTAAAGAAAAAAATTGTATTTTTTTTTTTTAATTAAATACACATTTTGTTTTTTACGAAAAACAATTTTTTTATAACTTCTGACGATTCTCTAAGATGTTGTTGTTTTATTCATATTTGATTCATTTATTTTTGGGAACTATTTTCTTAAATGTTCACAATGTACGAGTAAGCATATGGAAAATTGAAACATTAAGAACGGAGAGCTTACAATTAAGAATATAAAGTATGCAGCTTTTTTTTTTTTGTTTTTCTGTTTTATGTTTTGTTATAAGATTTAGGCTAAATACACTAAAGAAAAACGTTCATCGTTTCTTTTCTTCGTTTCAAGCAATTATTATTATAAATTTGTAATTATCATATTATAAATTTAAGGTGGGAAAGTTGATGAGAGAGGCCTCCCAGATAACGAAAGCTGGACAAAATTTCCTTTATGAGTTGTACACGTTGTTGTTGTTGACGTCGATTGCGAGTGTGTGTTAATTGCTGCAGCTGGGTTGGTGCGTTCGGTCGATGATGTCGTCGCTTATATCTGAGTGCGATCAAACAATTGTTTTCACGTGGTTTTTCTCTTCTTTCACTTTCACTTCTACTGTTGTTTTGAATCATTAATAAGGAATTTTGTAATTATTACTTTTCGGTATTTTTTCTACACCATGGCACCTTTTACGCACAAACATCCTTAATTTTGTTATAACTCTTTGAACATTTTATTTTGATTTTTCACACCAGAAATTGTATAAACAATTGTAAATATATGGCTGGAATGCATTGGTTTGTTTGTAGATTTCTTTTTCTCGTTTCCATTTTTTTTTTGTTGCTATAGAGAGCTTTTTTTATTATGTAAAAATGTGCGTTTTGTTAGTGTTTACGTGCACAAGTTTTCCTTACCCAGATACTTGTAAGTTTTAATTTTTAAGTATAAATAAAAATAAAATAATAATAAAAATATAAAGCGGTCTTCTAACTCTCGCCCAAGTATCAGTACTCATTTTACTTTCGAGATATAAACTACTTACATGAACGTTTAAAGTCCCTGTTTGGTAAAGAAACTCCATTTTGTAAACCCCAGAAATAAAAGGTAAAACCTTGCCAATAAATTGAAGTCATTCAATTTATACACTCTTTAACCCCCCGTTTTTCTCATTCTCTTTCATATGAAATAAAAACACTGTCCGATCAACCCCCCGTATTAACATTTTTGGTCCAAACGAGCCAGATTGGACAAGTGTTTTTTAAACGAAAGATATCCCATCTGTAGTAACAACGAAATCCACATTATCATTACATTAAATTTTACGATATCGTACGCTGAGCATTGAGAAAGTTAAAGTAATTCTGTGCTGAGTTCAAAGTTCGTGTTCTCTCTAAGTTTGCTATTAAAGTGTTACTTTTGACTAACAGTTCACAAACGTTCGAGACACTGTAATTCACGTCCACTGAGATATTTATGTTATACTCACGATCAGGGCGTATGTAATTAACAGCAAATATAACATCACTGAGTAAAATAGAGTAATAAAGTGTTGAACAGTGATACATACAACTCATTCGCTGTTGTCAAATATGTAACATCAATAGTTGAACAGCTCTTGTTAATATTCACAACTCTTATACTCTCACGAGAACTGTTAGTAAAAGTCACTGTAAGTGACAGTGGCTTAACATTATTGCTTTCTGTAGCTAGACAAATATTGTTCGCTATCATCATAAGAGAATTTTTCATTGTCAAACACAATATTCATCGTAAGAGAACACTAGCATTGTTTATCACAATTGCTGTAAGTAAGGTATTACATTGTGTTCTTTCACTGTAGTCAACATCAATACACGTAACTATACCATTTGTTTTTTTAAAATCTCTTATACTCACATTAAATGTGACCCAGAATTAAGATTCTCTGTAAGTTTTTTAACATTATTTTGCATTTTCGATATTCGTCGGAGGTAACATTGTTTCCGGAATAATAAATACAAATACAATTCTAACAAATAAATAAATTGCACAAAAACAACATTCAAAAATACATTCAATACGAATGATATGGTAAATTAATTATGAGGTAAACCATAAATATTTACCCAGTACAAACTTTTTCGTAAATTTCGAATTTGAATTTATTAAAGTTCAACTATTTTATTGGAAAATTTATACCTCATTCTTTCATTACTCTGTATTATTTTCCCAACAGTTTACTTTTCTATGCTTTGCATATTTCAAACACATCCCGGTACGGCATACTAATAAGCCTCATCATACAGGCTACTACCAGTTTTAATACACAGATTTCAGTCGCGTACAGATTTTACGATCTTTGATTTCTCGCCCTTGTTTGAAAGCAACTATTAAATATTTTTATTTGTGTTGAAGTTGTTATCCCCACACTTTACTTAGTGTCGGTTTAGAGGTACTTTCTAGCTATCAACTGAATAAATAGACTATATTGCATTCTCTGTCCTTATTGGCGTAATAACATATCGTTAAATTTGTATTGATTTTTCGATGTCGATCATCGTTACTATATATAACGTTTTCGCAGAAATTTCATTAAAGGCATTTTTATTAAGAGTAAACTATTTGACACCAGATCATGTCTACTTTGCGGAAATTTATCCGATTTTCTGATCGCGTTTTCCAATTCTACCAATATGTCGACGTTATTCCCGAATCCGACCACTCGATTTATACGCTTAAAATTCATAAGGATGAAATTATACGCTACTGGAACTCCCTTCGCTCGGCATATGACCGCGTACTTGCGAAAACCGAATCAGAAGAGGAGGAAGTAGATCTCAAATGTGTTCGAAAAAAGTTTAATGCGGCTTACGATGCCTACTTAAAGTGCATGTCTAAATGAGATGGTAGACAAACTTATTTCTAGGTCAGAAGATGCATCTAAGCCTAAATGGAACGACTCAGATTCTTTTCTAACAGCACGATTCCATACTTTGGAGTCGGATGCTGATATTACAGCTTCGGTAGGTACAACTACCACCAAAGCGATTGAAACGAAACAGAATCATCGCAATGTTGGAAAATTGAACGCTTACCACACTCAAAGCGTCAATGTTTCAAAGCAATGCGTTCTTTGCGATGATTCTCATCCGCTACGTTTGTGTTCCGTTTTCTTAAGAATGTCCGTTGAAAATAGATACGCAATCGTCAAGGAACAGAAACGATGCACAAATTGTTTGGCAACTTCACACGAATTTAAAAAATGTCGAAATCAGTACGTTTGCCCAATTTGTCGCTTGAAGCACCATTTCCTGCTGCATCTATCAAATATTTCGGCGTCTACGGCACAATGTATTGGAGATTCTGGAAATAAGTTAACTAGTGAAGCATCGTCTTCAAGCCCAGTAACAATGGGCCACCCCTCTTTTCCAGAGTTCAACCCCTCTTTCATGACTTCAACGAGCCATACTCGTCAAAGTTATTTCACATACATACAGTCCACACCATAGCAAAGAATTCTTCCTCGCGATAATCCCATTGATGATCCCCATTATTTTGAGTTGAACACTGTCGGTGTCAACTGTACCCCCTATCTGGACACTAGAGTACTACTAGGACTAGCTACTCAATGTGAGCCAGAAACCCCCGTTGTTTCTGATATTCTCAGAAATTTTAAGTACGTCGACGACGTCTTATGGAGATCAAACGATCTTTCCAAAGCTGTTGCCGCTAGAGACGATCTTATAAAAGTACTGAGATCGACGGGATTCTGTTTGAGAAAATTGACATCTAATAGCGCATGTCCTTTACAAGACATCCCCCCGAGCATTTACTTAACTCTGCGTTTCTCAAGTTATCGGACACCAACACTACTAAAACGCTTGGTTTGCCGTGGAACGCAGGAAGTGACTACTTCTATTTAACCCCATGTGAAAACCCCAATGAATGAAAAAATAGCCACGCTATTTGACCCCGCCGGTTGGCTTGCCCCCAAAATTATAGTTGCAAAAATCGTTATGCAACAAATCTGGAAAGACGAAACGGATAGGGATGAAATCCTCAAAGCTGAAACTCTTATACAATGGCAGAAGTTTCTCGACTATTACCCCGTCATCGAGAACTTTAGAATACCCCGCTATGTCGAGTATGACTCCTCGTGCAGTGTAAAGTTTCACGCTTTCTGCGATGCCTCTGAAAAGGCTTACGCAGCCCCACTATATGTTAGAGTGAGAACGGCTAATGGCCGTATTCGCTCACATTTGTTGACAGCCAAACCAAAGGTTGCCCCCGTCAAATTTGTGACCCTGCCTCGAAAACAGCTATGTGGCGCCGAATTATGATCAACTATTTACGAATTGATCTAAATCTTTCCGAGCATAACTTTTTCCTGTGGAAAACACAGGAGCGCCTGATTGCCGATTTTTGGTGGCAAGAACTACCCGAGCTATATCTAGCAAAATTCCACTGGCCAACATGTTTAAATCCTAGGGAAACTGGAGAAGAGATGCAGCCCGTCAAGACGCACCTCAACAAATTATCAGAAGATATTTTGCCTCGGTTCTCCAATTTTTCTCACGCTCTACGTGATATTAGTTATATATTTCACTTTTATCATCTAGTCCATCCGTTGCATAGATAAACAGTGCGACATGCCACTCATGAGTTACCCCTATCAGAGCTAAATTTCGTAGGAACTCGACTCACGAGGTAATGTCAACAAACGCAATTCCCAGAATATGCAAATCTTTTCCGTGGACTACAATTGCCTTGAGACAGCAATTTACTATCCCGTGACCCTTTTAGAGATTCGGATGACCTTATGCGATCGAATGGTCGACTTTCGTATGCCTCTATACTTTCATATAATGAAAAGTGTCTTAAAATTCTACCCTATTCAGGACTACTAGGCCAATTGCTAAACTTGTTCTGCTCCCTAATCAAGGACTATAATCCGAATTTTCGATATTTACAGCTCATCATGTCCACTCCTCCGCGACGGCTTCAAACTGAACGGGAACAAGATAATTTCAATCGCCAAATTAAAAGGTCATCATCAATACCTGGGAACCAAAAGCTCGATTGCCTTTACTGCCAGAAAAACCATCCGCTACGGAAATGTTTCAGATTTGGACGACTATCTGGCGATAAAAGACTAAAAATAGCTCGAAAATTTCGCTATTCCACTAACTGCCTAGCGCATTCGCATCTTTTACGCAATTGCAGAAGCCATGAGCGATGCAAAGTATCTTTCGCCAGACATCATACCCTTCTTCATGACGGTAACTTCGGAAATCAAACCGAGAAACTACACCGAAAACAGTTACGGAAACCGGGCAACGCCAAACGAAGTAATGTGAAGGTATCCACCGAATCTTCTGCTGCTTCCCGATCAGCGACTATCATCATCAACGTTAATTCTACATCATAAAGCAGAGAATTAAACCAAATTACGTCTAAAATGAATTATATTATTATTATAAACTAGTTTATTCACATGAACTTACAAACAAAATGAATTGAAATTGTAAATATTTTTTTTTGTTTTAAATTTGCTCCAATTGAATTCAAAGAACATGGAAATTATAGTGAAATAAGTATCAACTGTTTGTTTAGCTCAAAATTGTATAACCCTTAAATTCCTGGCTTAAATATTACAGGATTTTGCAGTACTGCAAGGGGGGCCGCATGTTTACGTGCACAGGTTTTCCTTACCCTGATAATTGTAAGTTTTAATTTTTAAGTACACGCCCAGCACGGTTAGAAAAGAGCTTTCACTCCACCATTCCAGCAGTGTAATAAAGCGGTCTTCTAACTCTCGCCCAAGTATCGGTACTCATTTTACTTTCGAGGTATAAACTACTTTCTTGAACGTTTAAAGTCCCTGTTTGGTAAAGAAACTCCATTTTGTAAACCCCAGAGATAAAAGGTAAAACCTTGACAATAAATTGAAATCATTCAATTTATACACTCTCTAACCTCCCGTTTTTCTCATTCTCTTTCATATTAAATAAAAACACTGTCCGATCAACCCCCCGTATTAACAGTTAGTATTGTAAAATAACGTTACTTGACTTTTTTTAGGCACTTCACACTTTATAACACTTTTCAATGTGGAATTGTAGTAATGTGAAAAACGTTTCTCAGCGTTGTAAGTCGTTCTTAAAGAGATTTGCTTAAAACGAAAACCTTCATATTTAAAATATTTAACTCCTGGCAAGGTCGTCATATAGTACGTCACTTTTTAATAATGGCACTTTCTTATTTTAGTTTTGGGAGCCACCGCATTTCGTGTTTGCTCTTTTTTATTGTTAGTTTACACTTGATTTTTTGATTAAAAAATATTCTTACACTAAGCGTAAGACTATCTAATTTTACATGGGAAATTGCTGACCATGCATTATACATAAATTTGGGTCAGTCTGTGTTATAAATATTCTCACGATAAATAGTGAGATTTAGTTTCATGCAGACAGCATGATAACTGTTGCAGTTGTTCCCATCACATTTTGTGGGTATTTAGTTACATACAGATGGTATGGTAACTACGACTTATTAAACACACTGCAGTTTAAAAACCCCAGCTGAAGAGAGTTCGTGTAAACATCCTTCCATAGTAGATGGTTTCACTGAACATAATACTGTTCTCATATGAACTGCAAGACGCGTGATGATAATTTTAAGGACTGTCTATATGTTAAAATCTACGTCCAATAATCTGTTTTCCTGTCGACATTTCTGGTTCAATACTGTCAGTTTGCTCTGAATATAATTGTAAAAGTCCTTTGTATCTCCTCAGTAGTAGGCTCCTCTGAATTCCTCATGTAGTAGATCAGCAGCAAAGGAATTCTCCGACTTTTGTGTTTAGGATTGCCTTTAATTTCGACCATTGACATAAATGGGGATGTGCTTCCATTTCCCTTCTTGCACGTCCTGTCAATTTGGATTTGACAATGTTAACGCGCATTCTCTGCGCTTGCTCGATGTATAGCATTAATGTGCGAATTATATCATCCACATTCGCGATGAAAGTAGATAGATCTCCTTTTCTTCCGTCAAACTCCCTTAGTTTTGCGATGAAGGTTAAAGGGTTGATGTCCAAAGTTTTCAAAGCTGCATCGTTCAAGGCTGCATTACCAGGCAATATTGGAGGCAGCATTTTATTGTTTTTTATTTCAAATTTTTGTGCCCACATTTTCTTTTTCATTCACAACTGTTTTGTTTTGAATCTTAAATTTTATTTTTGTTTAATATTTCAATTATTTTGGTATTTTTGTTTTAAATCTTTTAAATAAGCGATGGGTGCAAATCTTACTTGGCCTTTTCGGTAGGACTAATGATCGTTTCGTAGGATTCGTTTCACGGATCACCGCTTGTTGCTTTCTCGACAATTTCTTCCCTTATTCACAGGGTTAACGATCCGTTTTCGTAGGATTCGTTTTAATTGTCGGAATGTAAATTTAGAGCTAAGAACGAAGGGTAATTAAATTGTAAACATGAATTTAGAGCTAAGAAAATAATGTGAACATAATTTTAGAGACAAGAACAAAAAGTAATTAAATTGTAAACAAAATTTTAGAGCTAAGAATGAAGAGTAATTAATTTGTAAACATAATTTTAAAGCTAAGAAAATAAAGTAAACGTAATTTTAGAGCTAAGAACAACGAGCAATTAATTTGTATTCATATTTTAAAGATCGAGAGCAACGAATAATAAATCTTAAGTAAGAATCAAAGTATAAATATCAGTAAACACCAATAAAGAATCAGAGTTAAACTTGCCACCACAAAAGACGGATACGTTTTCTTCTTAATTAAACGAGATTTATACTGTACAAAAGGAAAGCATACTGAAAAACTGTTGGGATTTACCCTGTGAAAAAGAATAAGTGAAAGTAAAATCTCTCAAAAAGTTAAGTGGACCTTAAAAAAATAACGTGATCCCTTAAAATAATACTTTGTTCTTTTTGATAGAAGCAACGCTTGTAATTGTTATACATATATTTTCAATTAACATTGCACATCACCACACGTACATATTAATAATTTAATTTACATCCATGTACACATTTGTTCTAATCACCAAGAGACTCATATGTGAATCGACGGTGGTTAGGTGTCGTTCGGCTATGTTCGCTGATTTGGCTGTCGACGTCGCTGTATAGTGGTTATTGTTCAGTGTCCCTTTCAGCGACGTTGTCAAAGAGTAACAGGAATTGCATTCTCTCGCGTTCTCGTTTGATATTTTGTGTAGTGTACTATACAATCCATTCAGATCGTTATTAATTCGTTTACAATATATTCCAGGTTGTCAAAGAATAATTTCCATATTGTTCCGTTTTTCAAAGTAAGTCGACATAGCGACCACTCACGTTTATTTGCTTACTTTTTAACTTAACTTGTTCACTCTATAATTAAGAATATTTGTACTATTCTAATTCCTGTATTATTTAATTATTCAATTTCTTATTATTATTGCTTAATGTTATTTTCTTATTCTTCTTATTTAAAATTATTGGGCCAAAGCTGAACTACCATAACGCGTGTTTCCCCCAATATGCGGTAGGCATTTACGAGGTGTGACCAAAAAATAACCGTTATTTTAAAATTTTTCAAAAAGTATTTATTTATTCATCAATAACTATCTTGTCCCCCTCAGATACAGAACATTTCTGAAACGCGCCTTTTTAGTATCGCCAACAGCTCCTGTCGATTTTTCTTTTATCTCCTCAATCGTAGCAAAACGCTTTCCTTTCATCGGTGTCTTCAGTTTTCGGAAGAGGAAAAAGTCAGCGGGGGGGCAAGTCCGGTGAGTACGGTGGTTGAGGCATGATTGCGGTTTTGTTTTTCGGCAAAAACTCACGCACAAGCATCAATGTGTGAGATGGTGTGTTATCATGATGAAAAATCCATGATTTGTTTTTCCACAATTCTGTGCGTTTCTGACGAATTGCTTCGCGCAAACGACGCATAACTTCAAGGTAGTATTCCTTATTGACCGTACGACCTTGTGGCAAGAATTCATGATGCACCACGCCATTGCAATCGAAGAAAACAGTGAGCAAAACCTTCACATTTGACCGAACTTGACGTGCTTTTTTCGGTCTTGGCTCTTCTGGACGCTTCCATTGGGATTATTGGCCTTAGGTTTCAATATCATAGCCATACACCCACGATTCGTCACCAATTATGACCTTTTTGAGGAAATCTGGATCGTCATTGACTACGTTCAATAGCTCCTGAGCTATGTCCATGCGACGTTGTTTTTGCTCAAAATTTAGCAATTTTGGAACAATCTTCGCTGCCACACGTTTCATGCCTAAAACATCCGTAAAAATTGCTTGGAGTGAGCCGAACGATATGCCAACATCATCAGCAACCTCTCTGATAGTGATTCGACGATTATCCAAAATCATTTTCTTCACTGCTTCAATGTTTTCATCGATTGTTGACGTGCTCGGGCGACTAGGACGAGCATCGTCATTGACATCTTCCTCGGCCTTCCTTAAACCGGTTATACTACAATTGAACTTGTGTTCTGCTCGTAGTAGACTCGCCAAACGCCACAGTCAACATTTCAAATGTCCTTGCACATTTAATTTCATTTTTTACACAAAACTTAATACAGTTTCATTGATCCATTTTCTCGAATAGTAAAAAGTTAAAGAGCACACCAAAACACGACTAACCTTTCTGTCTGTCAAAAACAAACTGACAATCCAAAATGACTGATGTTGTCAACATATATAACAGACATGTGTACCAACATAAGAGAAAAAAATGATCGAACATACGTAACTCACGAAATTTCAAAATAACGGTTTTTTTTTATCACACCTCGAACTGATGGCTTGTTATCTGGGCCAATCATTACATAATAATTGTTGAGTATGTAGTTGCATGCAAAAGGCATGCAACTATGACATGTGAAATATACTACACCTCCATTTTTTATAATAAAGAATAATCCATAGTTAATTTAATTTAATTGATCATTCTTTATATTATACTTATTTGATTAATTTGTTTTAAATTGTAATCTACGATTTTATATTTATAGTTATAATATTTATAAAAAATGATTATGAAAATAAACATTATTATAAGGTTTTTAATGTAGGTTTAGTGAATTAATATATAGGAATGATAGTTGATGTAAAATAATTAGTTTGTAAATTGTAGCTTATATTTAACCCCACTTTCACTTCTTACATATATTACTATATTTTTCACTATTCATTTATATAAAAAAAATTTAATCAAAATTTAATCGATTATTTTTTGCATATACAATTATGCTCAACTGCATAAATCTGCCAGTGGATGAATTTAACTTTTGCATATTGAATTGGCTTTTTTATTTTGTCCTCGTGAACAATAAAGTGTTTCCCATCATCATTTTTCAGTTCAACATTGTTTCGTTTCTGTCGTCAATGTTGATAACCACATATAGTCCTTTGTAAAGCATGCCTAATTTATGCGGACTAAACTGAGATGGATGATGGCTATTTTAATAGGAGTCTGTTCAATTTGGCCTTCTCTATAATGCTGGCAGCTTCACGTTGCGCTGCTTGCAATTTGAATTTAATTTCTTTTTCATATGAATCAATGTTGTATGGAGGTGTAATGCGTTCCTCATACATAAAGTCCAGAGAGGTGTTTTTCACCATGAAGTAGCTCAAATGGACAGTATCCATGAGCTGTAGATGGTGTTGTATTGTAACAATACACAAAAAAAAATTCAACCACATGTCCCAATTGGACTTATCTGATGAAATATATGCTCTCAAATATTCATTAAATGTTGTATAAGATCGCTCAACGGTACTAACGGTTTCATGATAGGCTGTTGAGTTCAATTTCTCTATTTTCATCAATGAGCATAATTCTCTTATATTTTGATCCCGTACCCATGTCCGTAACTAATCATCGTCATAGTTATTGAACCGTATATTAAAATAAGATTTTCCATAATGGCTTTAACAACATTAGAGCTATTAGACACTTAGTCATGTCACACGGTAAAGTTACTACGTATTCATTTTGAGAGTCGGTCCTTGGAAAAGGTGCAATTGAGAATTTCAAACGCTTTGGCAGGTGTTGGAGTTATGACCAAAGGTTCTTTGCTCTTAACAGCAGGTTTGTTTAATTGGCGCAGTCTGCAATTTTTGACAAATTTAGCCAAATTTTTCGTTCCTGGTTGTCCTCCAGTTACTGGGTTTTCGTGATATTGTTGCATTTTACTAATTTTTCTGAATCGGCCGTAATATTTTTCGATTTTGGTGTGAGCACTATTGTAAGTTCAGAATCTTGCAAAGTTTTCGTTGCCTTTGTCTTTAAAGGTTTATATATTTGTTCCTAGGTAATTAAGCAAACTATCATCTGCTGAAAATTGCATGGTTGTAATCCCTATGTTACCAGCTACTTTTTCAGCTTTTAGAAATAGGTAACCTAAGTCGACATTTCTATTATTAACGATGTCTTTCAACATAAATTGGGAAAAAAAAATTTTTCCCTTAAGGATCAATAATTTGTCATTGGTAAAATTCAATGGTTACATTTTACGGTGATCTGGACGCATAGCAAATTGGTAAATGAATACCATCATTTTCTTGACTGCCTTTCTTCGCGGGCGTATTTACTGACAACTGTTGTTATGCAGAAATTTTTTGAGAAATCAGGGTATTGAAATGTATTTGAACTCAGTACTTGTTCTTCAAGGAACTGGAATGACTGCTCACATTCTAGCAAAATGTCGCAACATTTCTGCAAAGTTTGGTATCAATCTCCTACAATAATTACAAAAGGCTAAAAAACCTTTTTATCCGTCACCGCTTTTGGTAGTGGATAATTTTCTATAATTAAGAACTTGCTTTCATCGGGCAAAATACTTTTATCTGTATACTTTAGTCCTAGAAATGTCACTTCATGACAAAATAATGTACATTTGTCTGGGTGTAATTTGAGATTGCAAATACTGAATACATCCCTCAGATTTCATAGCCAACTACAATTAAATCGTCAATATATACGAAAGCTTGACTTGGAGGAAGTCCTGAAAAGGACATCATTCGTTGAGGCGAATTCGGGACTATTTTTATACCATACGGCAGTCCATTGAATCTAAATGACCTTTTATCTGTTGAAAAAGATGTAATGTATTTCTTCCTCTTTTGCAACTCTATCTGGTGAAATCCTGAAACCAGATCCGGACATGAAAAGTATTTCGCAATGCCTAATTGATGAAGAATGTCATCAATACGAGACAATGGAAATTAGTCAACTGTAAGTTTTTTGTTACCTGCTCTGTAATCTACCACAAGTCTCCATATTTTCTCAGTTGCACCTGGTAAATCATTCTTTAGCACCAACAGAATGGGACTGTTGTATTCTGAAATTGATGGTTCTACAATGTTGTCCTTGATTAATTTGTCAACATGTTTGTCTACTTCCTCTTTTTGAGAATGAGGTATTCTGCAATTCTTTATATAAACTGGTTGTTTATTATGAAGTTTTAATTTTTGCTTGTAGAAATTATTAATTGCAGTTTTCTCGGTTTCCAACACGAAAATATATATTCGAGCACAATGTTCGTAAGTCTTTATAAACGAATCCTGGAAAGTTCTTAGATCATTTCTCTCGCCTCTTTCCTTGCGATCTAGATTTTGTAATTGTTAAAATTTTCCGGTTTTTAATGGACATTACTAAATATCAAATCATTTTCCGTGGTGTTAATGATTTTTACTAAGGGATCACTTTTGTTGTTATCGTATTTCCTATGTATAGGTATACACCATTTTGAAGTTACTGTTTCGGTATTAATACATCTTCTACAGTTGACTCAAAATTTACTGATCTGACGATTTCAGATCTTGCCGGAATTAATATGGAATTAATGCTTGGCGCACTCATTAGTGGAATATTTATATTATATGGAACATCATTTGTTCTTAGAATAATGGAGTCATTGTTATCCCCGTAATCCAATAAATAGTTATACTTCCTTACGAAATCCATTACTACAATTCCATCAACCTGGATTGAGAAGTAATCTTTTACAACATGTAATTCAGGTGCTATTAGAAGGTTTTCTACTCTTACATCGGTTTTGACTTTTCCAAGTGTGTTTATTAATTCCGCCCAATACCATTTACATTTGTCCTTTCACAACAGTTGATTGACCCGCTTAGAACCTGATTGTGTTTAACAATTGACATGCCTGCTCCCGTGTCTATAAAAAACATAGTTGTTATATCATTCAGAGTTCTAGTTTTTAAAAAAGCTATACGGACCTAAATTTATACATATATTATGTGTTTTAGAGTTTAAGGAGTACATATAGGTAGGTGTGCTTGTACGTTTCCCGGGTTGCTCCCAGTGGCATAATGTACATTTGCGTGGTTTCTAACATTGTCATTGTTGCTGTTATTGTTGTAACGGTTGCTATTCCATTGTAGCGGTTACTGTCATTATATGTACCGCGGTAATTTCTCAAGTTTTCAAAATTTCTTTGACGATTTGGATTTGATTCATAGTTCCTATAGTCCCGATCGTTATTGTTGCTACGATAATGCGATCCGAATGATAGTATGGAATTTTGCGTACCATGTGCATCCGTGCAACTACTAATGAACTTGGGAATAACGTCGTTGGTGTTGTTGAAGGTTAGAAGAGTTTTTAACGATACCTGTTACCGTATAACGAGAAGTATATTTCGTGGCTATTTCGTTTGGTAAATCGTCTGAGATGTATGCGGTTTCCAATTTCTTTGTTAGTTCTTCGACTTCTTTGGCGTAAGAGTTCGCAGTCCTGTCCTGCTGCGAAATGTTCATTATCTTTGCTGATATCACGTCAACAGATTCGCCTTCCACTATTGATCTTAATTTTGATACAATCTGTTGTCCCCGCAGAAATAAAGTTTCTTCCTGTGCTTTTTAGTTTTGTCCTAACCATGCTAACAACTATGGCTTCGTGGGTATCCTTTATTGAGTCTACTATATAAAGAGAATCTATGAAGCTCTGTAAATTTTCTGAACTTTCATCAAAGTCTGGGAAAAGTTTGGAAACAGTGTTTAAAAGTTGTACCACTGCCTGAGCCATATTTACTGTTACTCATGGTTGTCGGGTAGGTTCTGATATGGTTTCTGGTAGGGGCGTAAAATTAATATCTTTATGCAGAGATACAGGAATATCAAGAAGTATTTTCTTTTGCAATGAGACTGTTATCAATTTATCAGAGTAGAATGCCTCCGCCACTGTATTGTGTCGTTGTTTAATTAATCATTCGAAATTTACATTAAACAATTCCTGACATTTCTGCCCTTGAATTTCGCCCATGAAATATCATATACGTATCTGACCAATTACCAAAAATGATATAAGTAAAATTTGAAATTGTGAGTCAGATGATTCACGCATTGCAGCAAAAAAAAAAAAAAAAAAAACAAAATTAGGAAGTGTCACGTCAGTTTTCCAAACAATTGAGTATAAATAAAAGGTAAAATATTTTAAATAAAAATATTTGTATAAACTACATTTATACTTATTAATTATTAACTATGAATTATATGTATTAGAGATATAATTCTTCTCTCTGTACAGACAGACGTGTTTGTGCATCGGCTTTAGAAAAATAATTATAAAAAAGGTTAAATATACTCTTAGCCCAAAAATATTCAGTCAGAAGACGCTAAATCAAAATTCCCCAGTGCAGTGACAATAACATACAAATTATAATATTACAGTCACAACAAATCTGCAAAAAAATATAGTTTACATTTCGCATATCTTAAGGCGAAAAGTGCCTATATGAGTGTCTCACACTCAGAGAGACGCCTGAGTCTTAACGGCAGAAATGCGTATCTCTCAATAAATGCAAACGAGTGTCAGAAAAGTGCATCCCAAAACAAAAAAGATGACAGTGCCTTCCTAACCGCGAAAACTAGAGTCAATATGAATTCCCCCTCAGCTCACATCTCTCCAAACAATGATGACAGTTTGGCAAGTGGACAAAATATGTTGCCGCCTAAAAGTATGCCCGTAAGTACTTCCCATTCCCATGCTCCACAAACAATAAATTCGCCCCAAGTTAAGATTCCGCCTAAAAGTATACCCGATATTTCACCTAACATTTGTGCAAACGGTGATATAGTGGCAACTCTCGCGAGTGCTACTCAACCGCCAACATCGACCTCGAAGGGCGCTATACCGAAAAATGAAACGGTTCAAAATGGGATAGACGTTTACTTTCCCATTCTGAAAAGAACATTGAGCCCAAAGTCTAGCCAAAAACTTCCAAACTCGAAGTATTCCAGAAACATCCTTCCCTCACAGGTTGACCCAAGAGGTCAAAATTACTACGCAATTTTGGCCACAGAAGAAGAAAATTTGCAATCACAACCTAAGAAAGTAAAAAACCTACCCCAATATTCCTAAGGGAAGCTATCTCTAACAATCTGGTAAACAGATTATCTCATTTAGTTGGTAAAGACGGTTTCCATGTAGTGTCCCTGCGCAAGGGGAAGGTGCTGGAGACAAAAGTTCAAACATATACAGAAGAAAAATATCGTGAAGTTTCCAAATTTTTTGACCAGGAACGTAAGAGTTACTACACTTACCAACTCAAAAGCTCTAAGGGACTAATAGTTGTAATCAAGGGCATTGAAAGCAACGTTCCCATACAGGAAATAAAGGAGGCTGTTGAAAATGAGGGTTACGAAGTGAAATCCATTCACAATATACTCAACAAATTCAAGGCTCCTCAGCCTATGTTTAAGGTGGAAATAGCGTTTGACTATGCCCATATGAAAGGAAAAAATGAACGCCACCCAATTTACAATCTCAGATATCTGCTTCATCGCAGAGTATCAGTTGAGGAACCGCTAGCGCGCAAAGACCCTCCTCAATGCTTAAACTGTCAGGAGTTTGGGCATACTAATGCTTACTGCAAATTACCATCAGTATGTGTGATATGCGGAAGTATTCATAAAACTTCAGAATGCAAGTTACCAAAAACAGATCCCAGTCTGAAGAAATGTGGAAACTGTGAAGGAAACCATACAGCTAATTATAGAGGTTGCCCCGTGTACATAGAACTAAGGAGGAAGCTCTCTCATAGAAGGCAGGAAACTCCTCAGTTTCAAATACCAGAGTTTGGGTGTATCCCAAATCCAGTTCCAGCAGTCTCAAATGTCAATTCAGCAACGACGACTCAAATGACATATGCACAAACTCTCAAAAATCAGGTTCCTCAAGCTCCTCCGCAGAAAAACAATATTGAAACCTCAATCGATTCCCTCATAAAAACTATGAATAATTTCATGACAAATATGCAAGGGATTATGCAAGAAATGTTACGAAACCAGAATATGCTCATTCAAGTTTTATTAACCAGAAAATGAACTCTATAAGAATTTGTTACTGGAATACCAACGGACTCACCCAACATAAGAATGAAGTAGAGTATTTCTTGAGATCCCAAGATATTGACATTCCCTTAGTCTCTGAAACTCATTTCTCGTTAAAAAATTGCTTCCGAATAAATGGATACTCAACCTACGTTACAAAACATCCCAGTGGCAGAGCTTGTGGAGGAACAGCTGCAATAATTAATGATCAGGTAAAGCACTTCCCTCTACGCGAATATAAAACTGATCACATACAAGCCACTTCAGTTGCACTAACTGGATTAAACATAATAGTTTCTTCCATATACTGTCCTCCCAAATATGTTATAAGCGAAGACTAGTTTTCACACTTTTTCTCTACTCTTGGTGACAAGTTTATAGCAGCCGGAGACTACAATGCTAAACATACCTTCTGGGGGTCTAGACTCGTCAACCCCAGGGGCAGCCAATTGCTGAATGCTATATCGAGTTCAGGCCTAAAAGTTTTGTCTGGAGGTGAACCAACATACTGGCCCACGGATCTCAATAAAACCCCCGATCTCATAGATTTTGCAGTTATGAAGAGCATAACAAGAGAACACATCATCGTTACTCCTTCCCTTGACCTCTCATCAGACCACTCCCCCACAATTCTCACAGTATTTAACATTCCTTTGAACCCGGAAATCTCTTACCATTTTCCAAACAGGCATACAAATTGGTTGAGATACAAGATGTACATAAGCTCTCATCTGTGGCAAAACTTTTCTCTCAAAACACCAGATGAAATTCAGTCTGCCATCAACGTCCTCACTACCACAATGACAACTGCCGCAAACTTGGCAACTCCGCACAAGGAAAGCGAGAAGACGATGGCAAAAGCACAGATCTTCCCACCTCAAAGCTCGTCTCGATCAGTGCAAGTCAAAACTGAGGTCAACTCTGGATGAAAAAAAAGAAATCTCCGCAGCCCGCTATTTATCTCGTCTAGGAGCCACACAAAACACTAACTATAGCCTGTATGTACAAGGCCACAAGACAACTATAGCGTCCTATAACACAGGAGTCTCCAATACGGATGAAAGATGGAGGATGGGCAAGGAGTAGTGATGAAAAAGTGAAAGAATTTGCTGATCATCTGGAAGAAGTATTTACATAACGATACAATCTCTCGTGTGAATCCAACGATCATTAGCCCAATGGTCACAAATCCAATGAAAATAAGTCTATCTCTCTTAAAGAAAAATGTTCTCTCGTTGAAAATGAATAAATCTCCTGGACACGATAAAATAACAGCGAAAATGATTTCAGAACTCCCCCACAATATCCTCAAATTAGTTTTATTTATATTTAATGCTATACTTCGAATTGGATACTTTCCTCAATCGTGGAAGCTGTCTGAAATAATAATGATCCCAAAACCTGGAAAGGAACTGTCACAAATTACATCCTATCGACCCATAAGTTTACTCTCTATTTTATCTAAACTGTTTGAAAAGATCTTTCTCCAAATGTTGTACCTCTATATTGAAGCAAACCATGTAATACCCACGTACCAGTTTGGGTTTCGCAAGGGTCATGGAACGACAGAACAAGTACACCGTATAGTAACCCAGATCAGAAAAACATTCGAAGATCGGAAATATTGCTCAGCTCTCTTTATAGACATCTCCCAAGCCTTTGATAAAGTGTGGCATGAAGGCCTTATTCACAAAATAGTCTATTTTCTACCGGCAAATACCCATAAGCTCCTGGAGAGCTATCTGAAGGATCGATCTTTTGTAGTAAAATCGAAATACTCTGTTTCAACTTAAAGAAAAGTTTCAGCAGGTGTTCCTCAGGGCAGTATACTAGGCCCTATACTATATACCATCTACACCTCTGACATACCTGTGCATTCCCTAATTCAAACCTCAACTTTCGCTGATGACACTGCATTCATGAGCACTAGCACTTGCCCATTAATGGCTTCTAGACAACTGCAGTCTCATATACACACATTCGAATCTTGGCTCGAAAAGTGGAAGATAAAAGTAAATGCCACTAAGAGTGTACAGGTTACATTCTCTCTTAGACAGAACAATTGCCCAGCCCTCACTATTCACGGTAGTACCATACCCGTTCATAACCATGTCAAATATTTGGGTATTCACCTTGACCGACGTCTCACCTGGAAAAATCACATTGACTCCAAAATCATACAATTGAAATTAAAAATGGCTCAACTCCACTGGCTTATTGGCTCCCAGTGTACTCTCAGTTTGGAAAATAAAATCACCATCTACAAAACCATATTGAAGCCAATATGGACATACGGCATCCAATTGTGGGGAACGGCATCGGCTTCTAACATAAATAAGTTACAGAGAAGACAGTCAAGAATACTGCGCCAAATTTGTGGTGCCCCATGGTATATTAGGAATGATAACATACACAAAGATTTAAACATTCCTTATATTTCCGAGGAAATAAAAAAATTAAGCAGGTCATATGTATCGAAGTTGTCCTCCCACTCAAACCCACTCGCTCAAAACCTTCAGCATTTTCCCGGTCATATACGGCTAAAAAGAAAGGACACGCTAGACTTGGTCCGGTGATAAACAGATCTGTTCGCCAAAAAGAAGATCCGGCAATGGCAGGATACTTTAGTTTAAGATAGGATTAAGATTTGAATACATATTGTAAATTTCGTAAGAAAGATCCAATAAAGAAAATGAATGAAAAAAAAATGTATTACCCTGAACTATGAACATGAACTAATTGAATTAATTACCTAAATTGTGTAAACCTAAATATTAAGTTAAATTCTACTACTAAGTACAACTAAATGAAATCCTATGTAAACCTATATTGAAACTAGCACTATTGTGAATGAATCTTATTCAATAATGCCCAAAACCAAAACGGAGTGTCAAGATTGTACTAAAAAACCAAGAGAACCGAGGTTTCTTAATACGTACAACTTAAGAACAATCCCTTCTTCTTTTGTAATCCGCCAAAGGTGAGCACGAGCTGCCCAAATAAACTATATATATTCAGTTTGCAACTTACTCTAAATACTTACTACTTACTTATTTTACCCCCCAAACACCAATTCTCTTTCGTTATAATTTCTCGACATATTTTAGGCGCTTGAATTCTCCACTTTTTACCATAACCAAATCTCAAGCCCAGGAAAATCATTGTGAAAAATACCACAGAGAAAAATTCACAAGTATCATCCAATATGAAAAGAGCTCCGCGTCAAAAGTGAGTACTCCAATTCGCATATATTTGTACAGATGAAATAGTTATTAATTCAGCACAAAAATCATCGAAGTGATAACATTAATAGTGCGAAAATTATAATACAAAGTACAGCTGTCGCAGAATTAATAGTGCGAAAATAACAATACAAAGTACAGCTGTCGCAGAATTAATAGTGCGAAAATTACAATACAAAGTACAGTTATCGCAGTTATTTCTAGAAGTATATGTGAAAAGAAATTACCGAATTCTCGATAACCTTTCACCTTCATGCGAAATTTCGAACACTCAAAATGGTGATCTGATCTCATGAACTATTTACTTGTAGAGTACAACTACATAAGAACATCAGCATAGGCTATTGAAAAAAATATTACCAGGCAGCTTTTTGAGTTCTTTCGCTCAATTTTACTGTGATAATGTCAATTTGAGTGAAAACAGTAAATTTCGTGATAGTTGATTTTCTTTATCACATTGAACCAGTCAGTGAAAGAGAACATCACCGAGAGAAATGAATCAAAGTTAAAAATACTTTCGCTAATTTACTCATGACAGCGATAGTGTGCTTTATCAGTTAAATATTCTGATGATAAAATAAACTGCGGTAAGGGAAGAAATAAATAGTCACACTCGGAAGCAAATTGTGATTAAGATTTCCAGATAATTTCATTCTTACTTTATATCCAAATAATTTATAAAACCTGCAACAAATCTAAAAGGAAAGAGCTTACCACAACGGAACATGAAACTTACAAATCGATAAACAATTGTCTTGAAATATAATTATAAAAAAAAGAAAATCTAAAAAATATCACAGTAAATTATCACACATCAAACATTTTGAAAATTATATATGGTTAAAATTTGCTTAATAAATTCCACAAATCCTAACAGTGACAAACCAAATAGGAAACTAATAATAATATAATAGGAAACTAAGCCAACATTGGTTAATATTCTTAGAAATTTGGTTAAATTGTCCTAAATTGTGACCGAACATTTCGCAGTGGGAAAATAAAACTGACTCAAATAAGCATCCAAATTGCCATTAACACACATTTTTACCATCCACTATAAGAGAAGAAGAAGAAATAAATAGTCACACTCGGAAGCAAATTGTGATTAAGATTTCCAGATAATTTCATTCTTACTTTATATCCAAATCATTTATAAAACCTGCAACAAATCTAGAAGGAAAGAGCTTACCACAACGGAACATGAAACTTACAAATCGATAAACAATTGTCTTGAAATATAATTATAAAAAAAAAAAGAAAATCTAAAAAATATCAGAGTAAATTATCACACATCAAACATTTTGGAAATTATATATGGTTAAAATTTGCTTAACAAATTCCACAAATCCTAACAGTGACAAACCAAATAGGAAACTAATAATAATTAAATAGGAAACTATGCCAACATTTGTTGATATTCTTAGAAATTTGGTTAAATTGTCCTAAATTGTGACCGAACATTTGGCAGTGAGAAAATAAAACTGACTCAAATAAGCATCAAAATTGCCATTAACACACATTTTTACCATCCACTATAAGAGATTTCCAATAACAACACCAATTGTGAAAATAAGCATAATTTAAGTGGATTTAAAAATCTATTTAAATACTTAAAGCACAATTGTCCTATTTTTTCAAAGGAGGAAAAATAATATTTTAAAATATTTCACAAGCTCGCTTTGAATTAAAGGATATTTAAAGCACAAAAAACAGAATAAATTATAAATTTAACTGTAATTCTACCTTTTGGATTTTTTCTTTGAAAAGTGTATATAAAAATAAAATTAGAGGCTTAGTTAAAGTTGAATAAACATTTTTCGAAATGGCAGCTAAATCTCTTGCTGATAAATATTTGCTTGACTGTGACCATTTGATCACATTTTGCATAAATTTTGAGACGTCAAATATAGACGATCAAACAGATTCCCTTCTCGAGGTAAAACTAGAGGATCTTGAAGGATCATATGAAAACATAATGCTCTCAGCAGAAGTCACTCCTGAGGAGGAAGCTAAGGTAAACTTTTGTGCTTCCTCTGACACCTATTATCACTGCAGATCACAAATTTTAGTTCTGGTTAGAATTTCAAGGGGAAACACATCCTTTAGAGACTCGTCTCGAAGAAGTTTAGCACCACTTATACCACAAGGCAACCAAGCGGAATATTCTGCGTCGTGCATTAAGCTTCCCCTTTGTGATACCGAAGTGTTCCAAGGAAGTTACGAAGAGTGGCCATCATTCCGTGATATGTTCACGGCGGTGTATATCAACCATCCGAAACTCACACCAGCTCAAAAGCTCTATCAAACTCGGGGAGTTGCGGGTGCAATAGTCAAAAGGTACCAGCTCTCAGACGAAAATTTCGAATTAGCTTGGGCAGCTCTAAAATCTCGCTTCGAGAATAAACGAGTATTAGTCGATAATCAGCTCCATATACTCTTCAAAATCCCAGAGGCTCACGTTGAAGATAGTGATTCTATACAGAGAATTCAATCTGCTGTTAGGGATTGCATCTCTACGTTGTCCACCTCAGGTGTGAGGGTTGACGGATGGGATCCACTTCTTATTTATTTAGTTTCGGCAAAACTTCCTGAGCAAACGTTAGCCATGTGGGAACAATCCTTAAAATCTACTAGGGAACTACCCACGTGGTCTCAAATGGACGAATTTTTGCTGAATCGGTTCGAGGTAGTTGAACGAATCTCCAACATACGTTTAATCAAATCTTCGCACGCAATTCAAAATCAGCCTCAGCCTTTAATTCAGAGCTATTCATCTCAAGAGAAATTGAGTTCGATTTGCAAACTCTGTGATGAAAATCACCCTTTAAGGCAATGCCCCAAATTTAAAAAATTTACTGTCCAAGAAAGAATTGACTATGTTTTTCAGAACAAAATATGCAATAATTGCCTTGCATATTCTCATTTAAAGTCGAAATGCTCAAGCAAGAAAACTTGTTTCCAGTGCAAAAAAAGCCACCATTCTTTGCTTCACTTAAGGATAGCAAGCAATTCAAGTACCAACAAGTCATCACAACATCATGCATATTTAAGTCACAATAACTTACCAGCTAAAATCAGAGACGTATCGGCTTGTGCCGAACCTCCAACTTCACAAATTAGAGCAAATATTGCAGTTAACAACACAAATATTTTATTTCGCACAGCAATGGTTCAAATCGAGCACAGAGCAGAACTTTTCACTGTTAAGGCATTAATAGATCCCGTTTCCCAGCGAAATTTCATCTCGGAGAGAATCCGAAGTAGACTTCAAATTCCATCGAACAAATCTCGATTCGAAATCATTGGAATTGGCGGTCAGACCCAGTCGGCAGAGAAAGAGTGCAAATTCGTTATATTTGCAGAAAGGTATAACAAAAAATTTACAGTAAGCGCAATTATCTTACCAAAACTAAGAAAGTGGCTTCCACCGGTTAGTTTTCACATCCCAAATTCGCATACTCTTACCGACCTTGATCTCGCTGATCTATTTTTCAATCTATCTGCTCAAATAGATTTAATTTTAGGGAATGACTGTGAAAGATTTATTAATCTTGAAGGCATTAAAAAGGATATTTGTGGACACACAACTGCTTATAATACTGTCTTTGGATGGGTTCTCAGTGGACCAATGGTGGTGCAACAAGTCCATGGATTTTCATCAGTGGTGGAAACAAGTGAATCCGAACATTTAAGCAGCCTTTTGCGACGGTTTTGGGAACAAGAGCAAATACCCTCGGCATTACCCCCATCTGAAGAAGATGACTACTGTGAAGAGTATTACAATCTTACAACTAAACGCTTGTCCAATGGACGTTATATCGTAAGACTGCCCTTTAGAAAAGAGTTTCGTAAACAAATGCCACTGGGATCTTCTCGGTTTATGGTATTAGGACAGTATGTGAGGATGCAAAAGACCTTAGCAAAAGACCCCTTAATTTATTCCGACTATCACACAGTTCTAAAAGAGTATATTACGCTCGATCATATGGAAAGTTTTTCACCGTACGAAAAATATATTGATGGCAACTATCACTTATTTTACTTGCCACATCACGCTGTAGTCCGCCCAGAGAGTAAATCCACCAAACTAAGAGTGGTATTTAATGCTTCACGAAAATCAAAATCTGGGTTCTCACTCAATGACGTTTTGTACAGAGGTCCCACGCTTCAGGCAGAGTTACGAAATGTTATAAGTAATTGGCGGAAGTACAAGTATGTCTTCAGCGGGGACATTGAAAAAATGTACCGCCAAATACTAGTACATCCCTTATATAGGCCCTTTCAACGGATCATTCTTCAGCCAAACCAAAATTCTTCCATTAAAGATTACCAATTAAAAACTCTCACCTTTGGAGTCAATTGCGCTCCATTTCTTGCTATTAGAACCCTAATAAAGCTAGCTTGCGATTCTGAGAAATCATTCCCCAAAGTAATGCCAATTTTATACAATGAAACATATGTTGATGATGTTTTATCTGGAGGCCACATCCTCCAAGACTCGATTGACTCCCAATCTCAACTCAATGAAGCTCTGAAATCGGCAGGGGTTCGATTAAGAAAAATGACTGCCAACAACCCAGACATTCTTCGGAGCATTCCATTGGAAGATTTATATAATTCTAATTTCCTTAAGTTTCAAGAAACCAGCCATACAAAAACTCTTGGGATTCAGTGGAATGCTTTATCGGATACATTCAGTTACGAATTTAACCCGATTCCCTCCCTTGCTAGTGCTACTAAAAGGGCAATATTATCCTCAGTAGCTCCTATGATCATAAAACCTAAAATACTGATGCAACAGTTGTGGCTTGAAGGGCTTGATTGGAATGAAAACGTTACTGAAGAATCTCTTTCATTATGGAATACAATTACTTCGGAATTGCCTTCAATAGACAAAATTCAAATATCTCGATGGATTCATTATGAACCAACCAATCATGTTGAAGTACATGGATTCTGTGATGCGTCTCAGAAAGCTTATTGCGCCGCTGTGTATGTCCGCATTCAGGCCAGTGATTCCACCATTCACACACATCTTTTGGAATCCAAATGTAAGGTTTCACCCCTTCAAGCCGTAAGTCTGTCCAGATTAGAACTATGTGGTGCAGTACTACTCGCAGAACTTGTGCATCACGTTCCATGAAATTAGACGAAGGCGCTACATCTTTGTGGACAGACTCATCCATTGTTCTGGGATGGTTAGCTAGGCGGCCGCGTTCCTGGGAGGTCTTCGTCGCAAATCGATTGGCTCAAATCCACCATTTTGTTCCGAACGCTATTTGGCGTCATGTTCCCACACATGACAATCCAGCGGATATAGGAACTCGAGGATGTAGCCCTCAATATTTGCAAAATAGTTCGTTCTGGTGGCATGGGTCCTGCGTGGCTAAGCGAACCACCTTCAAAGTGGCCAAACAAAACTCTTTTGAATGCACCGAAATTAGTGGAGAAAGTTCATGTAATGAACATAAACACCAGCCAAGTGGATATTTTACAACCATTTTCGAAATACCACAAGGCTCTAAGGGTGATATCGTTATATTTCGCTTTGCACATAACACATGCAAAAGATTGAAATCACGTACTTATTACTCGATTAAATGGAAGTGAATAATATAAAAAGACGTCCCATAATACTAGCTCAAAAATATACTTATAAAGAAGATTACGATTTACTAGCTGATAATAAACAAATTTCAGCCAAAGCACATTGAAATCGTTAAATCCATTTTTGGATTCCAACGGCATCATACGAGTAAATGACCGTCTTTCTAATTCGGATATGTCATACAATGAGCGTTATCCCGTCATCCTGCCAGCTAACTCTAATTTATGTTCATTGTATCTACAACACCTGCATTTGTTTTTGGCTCATGGAGAATGTAATCTAATGTGCAGAATGGTGCAGACAGAATATTTCATCTCTAGGCTAAAACCCCGAGTCAAAAAAGTTATTCGTGCTTGCAAAAGATGTGTTATTTTTAAACAGAACGCTGTAATACAAATAATGGCTCCCTTGCCCTCCGCGAGATCTAATTTCTCTCCGGCGTTTCAAACCACTGATATTAATTTCGCGGGACCCTTTGAGTTGAAAAATTCAGTTTTACGTAGATTTCCCTATATCAAAGGATATGCCTGCATATTCGTCTGTTTTGATACAAGAGCAGTACATTTAGAAGCATGCTCAGACTTGTCGACTGCAGCCTTTCAGGCGGCATTCTCGCGCTTTGTGGGTAGGCGGGGCCTCTCACAAAAATTGATTTCTGATAATGGTCGAAATTCTGTAGGGGCCAGTCGACTACTTCTAACGGAATTTTCGCACTTCCTTAATTTGGTTTCCACTGACATATCACAAAAGTTTGTAACACATGGTCTAGAGTGGTCATTTATTCTACCTCATGCACCTCACATGGGGGGCTTATGGGAGGCAGCCGCCAAAAGTTTCAATTTCCACTTGAAACGTACTGCTGGGTCTCATAAATTTAATTTTGAAGAATTCTCAACGCTCCTCGTGAGGATTGAGGGAGTTTTAAATTCCAGGCCTATCTCAGCCGTATCAGATGATTCAACAGACTTGACTGCTCTAACTCCCGGTCACTTTTTAAGAGGCGCACCTCTTATGGCACTCCCAGAGACAAATTGTGAAGATTTGTCGCTGATTAATAGATGGGAGAAATTGAAGAGTTTGCACCACCAATTTGCCCTGCGCTGGAAAAGCGAATATCTACAATCCCTTCATAAACGCTATAAATGGAGAAAACCAGCTCCCAACATAAAAAATGGGGATCTTGTCGATGCCCATGCGAATGGAGATTAGGAGGGATTATCAATACACATCTTGGTGGCGATAAAATGATTAGAGTAGCGGATGTGCGAACGGCTTCGGGAGTAATCACCAATAGTGAAACTATGTCTTCTACTTTTAGAAAATGATGATGAAAATGATAATAAACCTACAAATTGATAACTCACATCCCTTTGCCAAAAGATAAACATACTTGTCTTTTGTCACTCTGTGGGGAAATACATTTTTTTTAATCTCTAGTTTGTTTTTCCTCACTTTTTTAGGAACCACAATTCTTCCTCAAGAAAGGCCAAACAAAAATTTTCCACTATTCATCAGTGCATGGTTTGCAAGCGATATCATTCATTAAGATTCTGCAGAAAATTCCTAAAAATGGATGTGGAAGAGAGGCGACAAGTGGTTAGAAATCATTCATACGGTATGAACTGCCTAGCTCGGAGCCATCTTCTCAAGGACTGTCATTCTAAAGATTCCTGTCACAAATGTCATGCTCCACATCACACATTGTTACATCCACAATACCCACGTACTCAAGCACCAAAAACCATTGAAAAGTTAACGAAGAATAAGGAAAACACGCCAAAGGCGTCGCTAAAAATCAATCACCAAGTCCTGTCAGAAGCCATTAGGTCTTTGACCAACGTCCTCTGTTACAGCCCCAATATAACTTCTTGAAGGGGCCGGCATGTATAAACTACATTTATACTTATTAATTATTAACTATGAATTATATGTATTACCCTGAACTATGAACATGAACTAATTGAATTAATTACCCAAATTGTGTAAACCTAAATATTAAGTTAAATTCTACTACTAAGTACAACTAAATGAAATCCTATGTAAACCCATATTGAAACTAGCACTATTGTGAATGAATCTATTTCAATAATGCCCAAAACCAAAACGGAATGTCAAGATTATACTAAAAAACCAAGAGAACCGAGGTTTCTTAATGCGTACAACTTAAGAACAATCCCTTCTTCTTTTGTAACCCACCAAAGGTGAGCACGAGCTGCCCAAATAAATTATATATATTCAGTTCGCAACTTACTCTAAATACTTATTACTTACTTATTTTTCTGCCCAAACAACAATTCTCTTTCGTTATCATTTCTCAACATATTTCGAGAAATTATACTCATATACACTCTAATTTAGGTGCTTGGATTCTCTACTTTTTACCATAACCAAATCTCAAGCCCCACTTAATATATGTTCGCACAAACGAACATATACAATATTCATATTAGTTAATAAATAAAACCGAGGTTGTTAGTAGGTAATTTGGTTGGTCTGGTGCTGTTTTAGTTCTTATTAGCTAAAATTAGAGATTTTTTGTCAAACGGTCGGCGTTCTGTACTCATCCATGTATCGAACACCAAGAATCTGGCATATATCGATCAACCTCAATTGTCGATCGAAAATAAAACTTACACCTATCTATATTACTAGAGGAACCCGTGAGTTATGCAAATAACCACTT
>JAHXMU010000420.1:229750-253015 GCA_019455685.1 Philornis downsi
ATTAAAAAAGGCCTTTTTTTCTCTATTGATGTTTGGTGTGATGAGACCTGATGTAGTAAAGTTGATTAAAATTTTGGTTGTCAAACATGTTGTAACACTTTATGCTATGAAAGTTTAAAAATAGTGGGTTTGTTAACTGTTGAATTTTTACTTGGGTATTTTACTGCATGCGAAGATAATTCGATTGAGTTTTTTTTTTTTTTTAAGAAAAGAAAACTTACAATTATGAAAGCAATCAATTATTCAGATTGCGCATTTTCGCGTCTCATCAGTAAATCGATTTATCTCCACAGGCATTTATAAATTGAAAATTCTGCATACTTCACCACGTTAGAATAGATAAAACTATCTGGTTCTGGGGACTTTAGTCCATTTTCTTTCTTTTTTCTTACACTTATTTACTAAGTTATTTCATACAATGTTGGTTCTTTAAATCAAATTTTCCTTAGGTTTCGAATGTTGTTACTCCGTGGTTGACAGTCAAATAATGATGATGGCTTTCTCATTATTTCTGCTTTTGCTGGTTGCTGATGTTCTTAATTAGACTTACGGTACTCGAATTCTATTTACGTTTTACTCATTTTTTAGGTAATTTTTTGGAATTTTGCTTCAAAGATGATTATGTTTTGATGATATCTTTCACTATTGATGTTTTAAGCTCGATTTCTTTCTACTTAAGCCAAGCGAAACTTTTGGAAGAAATTGTATCTGGAGCTGATGAGTCATTAGATGGTTTGGAAGAATTTGTAATGATGAAGCATCATTATTTATTTTGGATGACGTGGGCCACATTTACAGTCATTAGAACCAAAATTTGTTTGCAAGAGTATTTTTTTCCAGATAGCCAAAGATATCACCAGATTACTGAATTGTGGGGATTGCAGCCAAATTGGAATATTTTGTCTGGGCGACCTCAAATTTTTCCAGATTTGAAGCAGGAAATTTGTTGCACTTCTCGAATGTTCTTTAATCAGGAGGACAAAGGATCGGTGTGCAAAGGGATCTAGTGAAATCGTCTGGAAGACGGATTCCACTACCACTGTGTGGTGATGTAAATTAGGGGCACAATCCGATCACAACTGCTTAAAGGCTTCTGGTGGATTTCCTGTTGGTAAAAGATTAGGATTATAGATTTGTAAATACGTACAAGACGTAAATGTAAATCTTCCAGATTTAGTCTTACACTCAATATATAACTTTCTCAACTTTGACTTTATCAACTTATGGAACACTTTATAAAAACTTGGTGTTACCGCTTTGGCTGTTGAAGGAAAAAGGAAGTTGTGGCCAAATTTTGCGAACCTTGAAACCTATCATAGACTGTGAAATTTTACAACGTGGTATAAATGTCAATTTTTCGGAGTATTTTATATATTGCCAGATCGTTAAAACCATAGTATCATTACGATAACAAACTGATGCTTGACAATGTTGTACACTTGACAATCTTGTAAACAAAGGTTAGCGACAGAGATGAAAGGTTTTTTTCTACCACAATATCGTTATCAATTTTAGGTAATTTGAAAAAAAAAATGTTATGAAAATTTTGAAAATGAAAAAGTCCACTACACAATGCTTCCTCTTTAAAATGCCCACTGTGCCCGAAAGAGTCGTAAATAGTTCTCCAGTGTCCGAAAATTCTGCGCATAGACTACAGTCAGCTGCATTTCGAATTTAAAAAACAGTGGTTTTCCCAATGCCACGCAGCAAAGAATTACTGTTGCAAATATAATTGTTTTAAGTGCAACAAGCTCTAAAATATTTTGCTACAAATTTGCCCAATCGCAACAATTCATACAATCCGTTACTTAGTACAAGTATCAGCTCTAGTTTGAACCCTAATTACTCTCCATTTTCTTCAAATTCAGTACAGTCCATTAGTTCGGCAATTTGAGTTATTCAAAAATGATTTTCAATTTATTCTCGGGGTGTCTTGCATTGATAAAAAATATTGCTTTTGGGAATTACTTACCAGACTCACGTGCTCTTCGGTTCTGGATCTGAGAGGAATTTCGCATTTCCGGCCTGAAGAATTCAATATCCGCTACCATTTAAAAGGAATGGGATTGATGAGTATCTAGAGATTTCAGTCGACGCGTTGCTCATCTTCCACCTCAAATGTTCTGGCGCCTTCCTTCCGCGAATTCAATTGGCAGATTCACATTTTTGCACAAGTTCTAAGATAAACATGCATTGGAAGTGATATCTCCTATTATGGTTCCTGTGGTTCATTAAAGACCAAAAAATATTTTCGGACAGATCTAACTGGACCAGTTTCGTTTTGCTGCAAAGTTCCTTTAGACAAAGACATTTCTCGCTTTTGAGAAGTGTAGAATCTTCCACGGGAGAATTTCGTGGCGTCATTATATAAGTTTAATGAGGAATTATTCATCAGTTTTACCGTTCAAAGGATATCTAAGATATTTGCACATTGGCCAATCCAGGGCAGTACCATAACATAATCCCTTCGAAATGAAGCCAGACTTAATTCAAAAAGAAGTATGGTAATGTAGTTCTAGAATACACCCAGTTAAAGAATATATTCCAACTTCGGCCCCCAAGTTTGTTATCTTACGCTGCATTTTTATTATTTATTAATATTTTACGCATCAAGCCGGAGAGAACAACCTCAAAGGTTTATATTTTCTAACGTGACGGTGGAAGTTCTTCCGATTCGTATTCAACGCCTTAGTCCAAAAGATGTGTATGCAGATACTAATGTATCCAATTCATCCCTTCTACAGAATTTTATTTCGACACAATCTTGATGAAGATGTTCGTGACGTCGAGCTGGTCAACTGTGCTCCGTGCTGAGGTATTCGTACGCTCCTAGCTGATGGTGTGCAAGCCAGCCATCCGATTGCGAGCAGCATTCTTCGCAGTTATATGTATGTGGATGATGTCCTGGCTGATGTTCATTCTATTCCGATGGTTATTGAAGCCAAGAATGAGCTAAATTCTGCTTCTTAATCAGCTGGCTTTTCTTGACAACAAATTCAATGAGGATTTTAGCAGATCCTTCACCCGATGATTGTTGTGGGAAGATTTTGTAGAGCAGCACTGAAAAAATGCTCGTTATGACCCTATTTATATCAATACAAAGCCCTTTCCAGTCTCTTGCACAAATACTAGAAGAGAAGTTGAAATTATTCGATGCTGCACGTTGGCTTTCTCCATGTATATTTGTAGTGAAAATTATAATGGATAGAATATGGTGTGAGGGTACTGGCTGGAAAGAGGTCTTAACTTCAGACAGTTTTTCCCATTGGAAGTTTCTCCGATCCACTTATGCCAGTATTGATCAGATTCAGATTCCGAGACTGATCGACTATATTGCAGATTCTAACGTCCAATTATCGGATCCGCGATCCATCGGACAAAGCATACGCAACACTTTTTATATTTGCGAATAGCTAAGGTGCTTCCATTTTTACTTACCTGGCCTATTCAAACTGCAAGGCTACCCCAGTGAAAACATTGACCACTACGAGGTTAGAACTTTTAATGTTCCATTGTAATGCTTTCGTTAAAAATTATTAATACTTTGTATACGCTTGAAATGATGATGTCTGAATTTAGATTTCCTCATTATTTTTTAAATTATGTGACATGTATAAGAGAAATTGTGTATTGTGAGATTCAATGCAGCGATCCAGTCATTCACCGACACATATATACATACGCTACCACACGTCAATTAATTGAGTGTATTTTACCATTCCCACTGCTACACATACATTCGTCTTTTGTGTTTCTATGCGGTGATGCCTCTCCACTACAATAATTATGTGCGGTAATGTCGGTTTACTATATCTGTGGTTGTGTCTCCATATTGATTGGACACCAGATGACGGTGATTACTCTCCACAGTAAATCACAATTCATGGATCTGCTTCCATTACTTGAGGTTGTGTAGTTTTGGAAGCCGAAATCAAATAAGGACATCGTCGTCGTTGGATTGAATCTCCCCTCTGAATTATTGGTACTATATTACTGAATTCTTTATAAATTAATCGAAACACTCAACTTTCATTGTCCTAGAACCTGCGTGAGTATTACCGCGGAAAATTGACCTTAAATGACGCCCGAGGAGGGACTATTTCAAAGCAAAAAAAAAAAGTAATTATAATTGAAATTAAAAAGATTCTCATTCACAGACTCGTACAAATTGCATAAAATGTTATGAGTATGTATGAGTTATGCTTTTATAATTTTTGCATTGAAGGAGCTGGGATATGCTGTTAAAGTAATCAAGATGCACTTGAAAAAATACTTAGATATAAGAAATATGTCACCCGATCATGAAATATTAACAACCTAAGAGCGTCTTATGTAAGTGCACCTTATAGTAAAGAATTGAAAATTTCTACACTCCGTTTCTCTTCTCCTGTGGGCATTCGGATAGAACCAGAATATGGACTGCTATGCTGTTTGAACGTGTGCAATAAAATCCTTGAAAGAATAGAAGAACTTGCGACTTGTTATTCGATACCTTGAATTAATTTACTTAATTATTGGCTTGAATTTGCCAAGGTCGACGCTTTATTATGGTACCGCAATAGTTTAATCAACTGAAGATCCCTTAAAGACTTTTGCAATGATTTCAAATTATTTCCTCTTCCGAATCGATTCTACGATAATTTCGAGGACGACATGTGGAAAAGGTTGCAACGCGCCGGTGAACGTTTTTATTGGCGAAAGTATTCGGTCGGAAGGAAACTCGCAGAGAAAAGTTGTGCGATGTATTCAATCGGTACGAACAAACTTTACAAAATAATACGTGTTTTACCGATACCTGATCATCGGAGATCAACGTGCTTAAAACCTCGATTTTTTTTATGGTACTGTGCAAAACGTGGAGTTAAGACTATTGACTGCTGCAAATTAGACGCAGAAAACTTTAAAAGATGTCCTTCTGTAGGGAAAGACGAAGCCGACTACTATCTTCGGAAAATTCCCCCATTCATATAATCTCTGATGACAACTATCGTTTACAACCTTGCCTTGAGATAAAAGACCAATCGATTTTAGTTGTTGCCGGTACTGGTGCTACACGCCCATGCATACTATTCGACGTGCTTAAAGGACTTAATGCTATAACAGAACAGCGATATTTAATACGATACAGTTACCAGATTAATCAAAGATTGATGTTCATTGAAGTGTCGACCAGTGGTTTGTGTTGAATGTCGTCGTTTATCAGCATTCTTTTTTGATTTTAAAGAAAATATTGGATCCTGTTATACTCGAAGTGGACTTTGTTGAAGAGGGTAAACAGTAAATAACTCAGAAGCTTCTGGAAGACGAATTGCCGCGATTTGATGCTTTAATCGGGCATTGAAGCGTAACACTACACATAATAAAACTGAAGCATACCTTTCCTCTAAGAAAAATGTATTATCCGAGAAATGCAGACATGTAGAAACCTATTGACGATAAAATTAACGAAATACTTCGCGAAAGTATATATCTTGCTCATAAAAAGAACAGCGAATGGTGGCTGTGTGCTGATTTTCACCAAATAATCCCAATAATAAACGCTATTATTGAAAAGCTAAGAAATAACGTTTTCTTTGTAACCATTGACTTCAAAAACGGGTACTGTTAGAGATTTATTTTATAAAATATCTGAATAGTCTAAGTGATTGCAGAACACTAAATACTTTTTAGAAAACCACTTCTTAAGTACTACACATGAAATTCTTACTTAACTAACCTAACCTAAAGATGGAAAGAGAAAGGGCGCATTTTCTTATCGTAACCCACACTTCTCAATCCATCCTCTATCGTCACTTCAACCGCCCTCATCTATCTATCTGTCTGTAGCGCCCCATAAGAGAACATTCACATGCAGTGTGGATAAACCCATGCTCACGGAGCAAGAGCGCATTTTCTCTATCGCCATTTGAAGGATATCTCCATCATCTTACCATCACTCGAGTGCTTCTTTACACGCTAAACCACTCTTCTGATAAGCAAGACGCTACAAGAGAACACATGTCTTATTTTTATTACATTGCTTCATGTGCGTAAAAAATGTAAAAAAATGCATGTGAACATTTCCCCAGGGCGTTAAGAGCTTTATTATATCTTAAATATAAGAAAACCATGCGACATATGCATTAAACAATTCCTAGAAGTTGGTGGCGAGTAAAATCTGTCTGAGCCGTTTGCTTACGAGCACTCTTGCATCTAGCGTAAGAATATACAGCTGCTCCGAGTACTAAAAGCACCAATACTATCCCCAAGGACGTGTGCCCACTTTAACCTTTCCTTTCTTCAATTCCTCAATCTGTTGTTTCAGACGCACGATTTCCCTGATATAGTCTATGGTCATCGTATCCGAGGATGTCATATTGAAGTTAGCTATGCGATCCACATCGGTAAATAGCATCATCTTGTCCGCTATCGTTTTCTCCGATACTAGCTTGAGCAGGGCTGTCATAATTGCACCTTCTACCCGGAGTGCAGCCTGGCTCCAGAAGCATAATTCCTTGCAGCGGCATCTTCATCAACTTTTGTACGTTAGGTCTGCATTGCAAGTGAGAGGTTGACTAATTGAACATCTTAAATAGCTATTGATTCGACTGATGTAGCTTAACCCAGAAGAAATCAATGCTTGTCTCCATAAATTGACCGCGGCAATCATTTAGTGGTTTTATAGACGATATCTCCCAAGAATTATCGTTTCCATTCAGCCACGGCCACCCGCCATCACAAACGTATTCTACATCAGATAGGAGTTGTCAATTGTTCACCTCAGCTTGTGACATTAGATGTTATGTGTCCATGTTGAAATCGTACATCATGAACTCACTTCTAGTAGTCGCTGTCCTCTTGACTTTAAGATAATCTATTATTGGAGTTGGTATAATTTTGTGTAGCTGGGCATCATGTTCGTTGAAAAATGGAGTGGCTGTGGAAATTACCAATTCTATTATGGATCCTCTAGCTTTCATCAGCTTATATATAGTCCCGAGTTGATTATATTTTTTTAATGGAAGTCTCAAATTATCTGGTATATGCTTTCGTAACTTATTTATCTCCTCATGAAGTTGCACTGGTGTTAGAAGTGACGGGTTTAACTTGCCGTGATTGATATCAACCAGTAATCCAATTACACTTGATTGCATCTTCTCATTTCCTTCAATGATCATATGTAGCTCCTTTGTCACCATGAAAAACTTAATGGATTCTCTATACAGTAAAAACGATTCCTTCATAGCTTCAGTAATGTTGTTCACCCGATCCGTTATGCTCATAAAATATTTACTCACCTAGTCAGTAGTCGTGCGGAGCACGTTCACTGATGACTCTACTACTGAAGTTTGTTTTCCCACGAGAAACTTCAGATCATGCTGGTTATCCTACAGATTACGCATGTTGCCTTCCATTACTTTTCTACCGTCTGCGTCCTTTGTTCCAAAAAGAATATCCTGTAGTTAACCTACGAACTCGAAAGGCGCTCTCTTCGGTCTACCAATATTAGCAAGAAACAAGAATAAGTTTGTATCCATCATAGTTTTTGCCAGACTTTCCATAGTATCCGGAAAATGGTTACACTGATCTTCAAAGCCTTGCAGTTTTCTACATATTGTTCTCATTTTACTTAGCAAATTCCGCAGATTGGTCTATTATATCAAAAAACGGGTGTAAGTTGAGGTGAATCAGTAGAGTCCATGGCGAAGAAGTCCACGAGGGTTTAACGTGAGTTTCGCCGGTAAGGCCTTACACACGGTGTGGGCATATTACAATCCGATTGCCAACGCCTCTCAGGGATAGCCAAGCAAAACTTGGACTCTTTAGGAAAGGGGCTTACAATTTCAGTACTACCGCACATTGTCAACCTTTTCTTCGCAGCCAGAAGATACCAAATTGATTATGCTAGTATGGAACATAATCCCCATTGGCGGAGGTGAGGCCTATCTTATTACCTCTTCTACTCTATGGGTCTGCAGCACCCAGTTGCAATGCAACTCCACATTCGAGCACAAGCCGTGTGATGCTCCCACTAGGGGTCCAAGATCAAATGATCAGGCGGGAACTCAGTTCTGGGGCCTCCTGATCCCCACGCTACAGGCCAAACTCACCGGTTGGAGCTGCGTAGCAAAGCGAATAGCACCAAGTCGTGATTTATAAACCATATTTCACGGGATTGGTCGCCCTGCTGCAAAAGAGTACAGACTGGACATTTTTACATACCTGCACGCACGGAGACCCCAGGTGGATGGAACGGTCGATACTACATTACAAGAATGCATTACCCTCACCGGTGGGAGATGGGAAAAATTCCAAACCCCTTCCATTCGGCGACGAGAACGGCAACCATAATATATACAAACACACATTTGGAAAACCCCATGCCTGCCCGTACCCCCCGAGAGATCAAAAGGATACAGATAACAGGCCACGAACCCGAAACCTGCCCGTGTGTACCCCTATCGCCCTCGGCACCAGAAAAAGCCTTAGGTCAAACTTCTGTTGTGACAAATAGTTTGTAAGTTGTCATATTGTTGTCACCATTACAGCTACGAGTAAGGTTCTGTCACTTGAGAATGGGAATCAATTTGATATCGCAGCAAATTACTCTGTTGTTGCGACATCCCAAAAACTGAAGCAATTAATGTAGGTCAATGTTTACGGTGCATTTTTCCCTATGCGGAAAGTATTACGGGAGAATTGGCATATTAATAAACAAGGAAATGACGAACGTGTGTCAAAACTGAAGTAATCAATGTAGGTCAATGTTTACTGTGCATTTTTCCCTATGGGAATTTTTTCCTATGCGGAAATATGTGGTTGCTTTTGCTGACTCCTATTTCTGAGCAGTATTTGGTTTGTTTCTCAGTCGCTGGCGGCAGAACAAATGATAATAATGATGATATAAATAAAGATGACACACCAGATGGTGGTGTCGGTGAGTAAATGAACGCTTATTGAAATGGGTTATTGCTTCACCTTAAGGTATATTGCCTTCTGTTTTTTCTTTTCAGATCCACTACCATACCCGGTTAGATGATTTTCTGGAAGAGGCATTAACGGCACAGGCAACACTGCGGAGAGGTGATGAGCCACCAACCAATAGAATCGGGTACCATGAAACGTATCAAGATGAAGATAGAGGAAAAAGAGGGTTGGACTCTATGTTAGGACTGGTGCCAACGGTAGAGCGACTACTGAGGAAGGTGGAGGGTGAACAAACCCAGTCCCGATTTATAGATCAACGGCTATACGAGGTGAAAACCTGTGGAGACCGGCCACCGTGTTTTTTCTGCCATAAGCCACGGCATACTAGGGACGTATGCTTGATAAGGAAAAATACTCATTATTGTGAACGGTACCAAGCATACGGCCATGAGCCCAGTGATAATTGCGCGGCAGAGAAGACAGATAGTAGGGGAAATCACTGCCGAGTGGTTAAGTGTTTCCACTGTGGTAAGTCAAGCCACATAAAGTCTAAATGCTGGCAAATGCAGGGAACAAATAATCCGGCTAACAGGGTAAACCCTCGACGAAATCAGGGAAAGAACTAGGTGTTGTCGAGGGTACACAATTATCAGGAACTAATACATGTCGTTGAGCACCACGGATAGTATAAAGTTGACAGGAACGAATACACATCGTTTACCTGGGGTGTGGGAATTGAGGACCAGAGATAGTATAAAGTTAACAGGAACGAATACGAGTCGTTTACCTGGGGTGCGGGGATTGGGCACCAGAGATAGTATAGAGTTAACAGGGACGACTATGAGTCATTTGTCTGGGGTTCGGAAATTGAGCACCAGAGATTGTGTAGGGTTAGCAGGAACGACTACGAGTCATTTGCCTAGGGTGGGAGAAGTGAATACCAAGAAATGTGTGGAGCCAAAGGGGTCGACGTCGAATTGGACGCCCGAAGTAAACAGAGTGGGCGGGAAGCTCTGTCGAACTACGGCTCACCTTTTGCGGACTACGACTTTATTAGGCTACCATGCAAGGAAGCCAAAACGGGGAGTATCTTTTGTTAGTAGATAGTGGAGTGAACACCAGATTAGTAAAGCGCAGTTGCCTATCAGGTGACGTACAGATTTATAATTCATTGACAAAGGATCTGCGGGGAGCGTGCGGGGAAACTTCTCGGACGAGCGGAGCAGTGAACATCAGTCACAAAGACACGGAGCACCTGGTATTTAAGATGCACTGTATGGAGCAAGAATATAATATACCGGCAGATGGAGTTTTAGGAAGAGATAGCTTGTGGGGTAGATCAATTTTCGATTCCAGAGACTTGATTCTGAGGTTGTTCTCGGAGGAGGGCGAGAGGAGTCTCCCCTTGATTTCATTGCGAGAAGGGTTACGGCAGGGAACATTCTGTGTGAAAGGACAAACACGGGTAGCAAACGCAAGGATCGTAACCGTGACCCGGATAAGATTGGGGGTCAAAACCTCCACGGTGGTGGTAGATAAACAAGAAATTTCGCCAGGGGTTTATTTGACAGCAGCCTTGATTGAAGTGAAAGAGGGTATGATTCACGTTCCCGTGCTGAATTCAAGGGAAACGGATTTTGAAATATCTCCAGCATTTAAACCCCGTTTCAGTAACTATGTGAATTTCAAGACACCACCGCGGGGAGATCAACCGACAGGTTAGGAAGTTGGAAAGAGACGGCATAATCGCCCTGGAATTCGCCATTGCTGTTGGAACCAAAGAAAGCATCGGCGGACGGAAAGAAAAACTGGAGGCTTGTGGTAGATTTCCGCAAAGTTAACGAAGTCACCATAAAGCAAGTTTTCCCGATTTCAAGGATCGATAAAATTTTGGAACAGCAAGGGAACAGTAGATATTTCTCCACCCTAGACTTAGCTAGCGGGTACCACCAAGTAAAATTGGAGAAATTAACCCGGAAAAACGGCATTCGGTACGGCTCTAGGGCATTTCGAGTTTAACAGAATGCCTTTTGGCTTAACTGGAGCTCCCGCCACTTTTCAGAGATTTATGAACTATGTCCTCACAGGTATACAAGGAATTGAGTGTTTTGTTTACTCGGATGACATTGTGGTGTATGGTGGAAACCTTGATGAACAGGATAAGAGATTATGCAAGGATCTCCAGCTGCTAAGGGAAAACAATTTGAAGGTACGGGCAGACAAATGCAATTTGTTAAGAAAGGAGATTGTGTATTTGGGGCACAAATACTCGAGGAATTGAGCACTTCCAAATCCGGGAAGGGTGGATTGCGTGGAAAAATATTCCCCTCTTAAAGATCGGAAGGAGGTACAGTCCTTCCTCGGATTAGTAAATTACTACAGGAAGTCCATTCCGGGCACGACGGAGATTGCCTTGCCGATGGCTTATCCCGATTTTTCGAAACCTTTCGTGCTCACCACGGATGCCAGTGGTGAAGCCACCGGAGCAGTGCTGTCCCAATCGGACAAAGGGGGAAACCGACCAATTGCGTTCGCCCGCCGTGCTTTGTGCGATGCCGAAACGCGATATTCAGCTATTGAGAGAGAGTTCTTGGCAGTTGTATGGGCGGTAACAAATTTCCGACCGTATCTCCTGGGTAGACGTTTCAAGGTCTTTACGGACCAACAACTTCTCACAGGAATAGCCAACCCGTTTGGACAAATTTCGGCACAAGTTATCTGAATATAACTTCAAGATATTATATAAAACTGCAAAAATAATCAGAATGCGGACGCTCTGAGCCGAATACGTCCCATGGGAAACCAGGTGCTCGGGGTGCAGACCAGAGCCAGGACCCGAGCGGAACGGGGAAAATGGCTATTGCAGATGTGGATTCAGCGACTAACGGAAGGGAAAACCCCAAGGAACAGAATCATTCTGAGATGGAGGACAGATAATGTTCCGGGAACCGTGATTTAGGCGAAAAGACACCGGCAGGTTATGCTTGGATAGATGATCCACGAGACATTCAACAAGCACTAAAGGAATTCCACGACAGCCCATTAGGGGGTCATCAGGGTTTCAGGAAGACAGTTGCGAAACTAAAGAGACAGTTTCGATGGGCCGGTATGTGCAGGGACTTGAGGCGCTATATTGCCAAATGTGCAGAGTGCCAGCGCAATAAAATTACCCTGAAAACGGTAACGCCGATGGTAGTTACTGATACGCCCAGCCGGCCATTCCAAAAGGCTGTTGTCAAAATATTGTGGGTTTAATTGTACACAACTCGCAAACCAGTAGGTTCAAATCCAACCGGCTGCGCCAAATGTTATGGGTATTTTTTATTACAACCAATATGTTGTGTGCGTTTTGTTACACCCAAAGGTGACCTGTTTTTTAAAGTCGCGGGGCCCGCGACGAGATAAACATTGCCCAAACGGCAACTACCTTCTACTTACCTTTGGCCGGGATTTTCCTGAAAGCATCGGGTATCTTTTTCTGCTTGTGTTCATCTGCGTCGCCGGTACGGCAACTAGCTTTATTTCCTTTGTTAGTATTACCTGTTATAATTTGTTCTGCCGCCATCGACTGAGAACCAAACCAAATAGTGCTCAGAAATAAGAGTCAGCAAAAACAGTCACATATTTCCGCATAGGAAAAATATGCAACGTTTATTAATGTGCCAACTCTGATTAATGTAACTATATAACAAGGATTGTACAATCATAATTAATAGCTTAATATACGAAGAAAAAACGCGAACATACATATATTAACATATGACTACCCCGAATTTATAGAAGTGATTCCAGAAACAGTCAGAAGAAATTAACTAGAAGAAATTGAAAGACTATCAATTCGTATATGAATTAATAGCTTAATTTACCGATGGTCACTTTCCAACCGGCAGCAACTTAGAATTACCGATGGTCACTGTCCACCCAAGTACTACTACAGCGGGTACGAGTCCAACAAATTTAATTGGTACAGATATGAGTACATATGTACTTACATACACATATACATATATACACACATACGTAAGCATTTATTATTATAAATATTTTGTAAATCTCTTCCAAGAATTATTTCCAAATTGTTTCTTTTATTAAAAACTTTAAATATATTATATGCTTGAATTGCACAAATATTAAAATACTTATAATACAATAACAGTTCCCCAAGAGTACTTTGTTTTCCATTTTAAGTTGATATTGCTTTTCCAAGAATTGTTTCCGTGTCTTTAATTTGTTGTGTAAACTTTATTACACACCAATCACAAACCAGTAGGTTCGGATCCTACCGGCTGTGCCAAAAATGTTGTATATTCTGGACCTTACGATGTCCGTGTAGTGTTGTGTACCTAATGTGAGAGGACGCGTATCACCTCTCAGGTGATACACGCAGGCTTATATTCATAAAGGCGCGAGCTCGCGCACTTAAAACAATGCTCAAGAGCACTTATGGTAGTTAATCTGAAAAGAAAAGCCAGAAGGTAAAATACCTTAAGTTCAAGTAATAACCGTTCCAATGAGTGTTAATTTACTCACCGACACCACCATCCGGGTGTCATCTTCATTTATATCATGACTATTATCATTTGCTGTGCCGCCAGCGACTGAGAACCAAACCAAATACTGGTCAGAAATAGGAGTTAGCAAAATCAATCACATATTTCCACACAAGAAACGCAACGTTAGTGCAAAACCCCTTGACAAACGTTCGTCATTTCCTTGTTTATTAATGTCCCAATGCTCCCGTAACACAATCCGCATAGGGAAAAATGCACCGTAAACATTGACCTACATTAATTGCTTCAGTTTTTGGGATGTCGCAACAACAGAGTAATTTGCTGCGATATCAAATTGATTCCCATTCTAAAGTGACAGAACCTTACAGCTAGTCCCTACTCTAATGGTGTCAATAGTATGACACCTTACAAACTACTTGTCACAACATTGAACAAAAATGGAACAAAAATAAATGTCAATTTGCCAGCACAAGGAACTATGATATTGGTGGCCTTATATTGATCGGCATGAGCGTGGCGGCTAATAACAATTGGTTTCTCCCAGCCGCTCACCAAACGTGGAATGTTTCTGCATCGAATAGCGTCACGGAACACAGTACCGCTAAATATGTTATGAATTATGTTATTTAGAACTCCTCCACATCTTCTTCACTTCGAATTTTTTGATGTTTCTCATAGAGGATTCTGGTGGCACACATAATTCTAACGTTTTACTTCTTCATGGCTTCGGCACCATCAATAATAACCTGATCATCAGTTTTGACATGATTTTTCATGCCCAATATCCAAGGAGGGTTAAATCAGTTTATTCTCCACGCATCACCCAAAATGTCCACAACGGGACCAGCACGAATTTTAGTTGCCAGGTTTATTTAGTTTTCCCTTTTTCTTTTTTTTTTTGCAACTAATTTTTACTGAGTGATTAAAATTTAAAAGAATGAACTTTTTCTCAAACACAATCGACAAACAAGCACATCCACTCCTAATGACACGCGATAGAAGATTCCTCCCCTCCTCCTCATCGTCTGTCCACCGATCGCCCCATTAACAGGCCAACCACCATCCGGCTGTTCCCCGGATGTATTGAGCTATCTCTCCATTTTGTTCTCTGGATGCACCGATTTATCTTTCTGCTTCACCTTCGGATGCTACCGTCGTTCCCCGAAATGATGGTATTTAGCACGGGATGGGAATGCTGTAACTCCCTATCTCTATAACAACATACTTAACTAGGTTCTTACTCTATTTACTAAGGTACACTATATACTTATTGCATAATTCTTATCCATACCAAATTCTTATATTTATTTACTGCAATATCAATAAATTGAATAGAATAAAACATCATCATGTTTAGGTTCATGTAAAAAGAAGAGAAAGAATACACTTATGTTGAATCTAAAATAAGGAATTTCCCTACAAATGAATTGCTACAATTTTTAAATATTTATACGATGCAACTTCATCTCCATCATCATCACCTTATAGACTATAGTTCTCATGTGTAGCATTATGTGATTGGTAATGTGCAATTACGTAGATGGAGTAATTAGTAACAATTTGAGGTAGGTTATTAAGATTTAAAAAATGTCTATCAAGGTAACTAGGACAATAATTATAAGTACAACTTTAGATAAAATCTTTAAAATTGTTTAAATAAAAAAAGGTAAAATTCATTTCGTTCCAAATAACACAGAAATGGAGCGCTAGTTGGTCCCATCATAGACCCCATCACTCGGGAGCCTGCAACATTGGGCTCTCTGAATCAAGTTTTCCTCGTCTGGGGGTTATAATTTTCCATCAGGCCCTTGGATCTGGCGCACTCCGGGTCAATCTTAACTGAAGGTGTTCTCGGTGCGTGGCATTCTACTGCCGGGCTGATCCCTTCCCCCCGCTCACACCTTTTTCTTAAACAGAGGGCATCTTCCTCTTTCTACGAGCCCATATTCCGCATCCAACAATTCCTGCAATAAAGAGCACTGACCAGGTACCTACACCTACCGTGTACCCAACGGTTCTCGCATTCCCTTGTCCACGTTTTAATCTAACCAGGCCCTTTTGCCGTTTAATAATAAAAAGAAAAATACATACCCTACACCGCACTACCCCTGTTTACTTTATTTCTGAAGGACGAACCGCGACTCATTTCCTATGATATAACCGCAAGTGGTTATTATGCCACTTCCGGTTTTTCCCTTTCATTCTTATCGTAGTTGTGACCGGACTTTCTACCCTGACCACTTCGTGCGGTCCAAGCCAAATAGGTGAAAGTTTGTTCTTTCGGCCGTGGTTCCTGAGCATAACCTTGTCCCCAGGGGTCAGCGACACTGGCCTACTTTGTCCGTCATACATCTTTTTCGCCAACAACTTCGCTTTCTCGAGGTTTTTTCCGACTAATTTATGGCATCGCTGAAGCTTTAACACCTTGCCTGGGTCATCGGGGTTATACAGTGGAGCACACTTTCCCCTTAAGTTGGTGGGCAGGTCTATATCAAAACCATACAACGTTTTGAAGGATGTCTGACCTGTTGACGAGTGCACGGTATTGTTGTGCACATGCATAACTGGTGCTAGCCATTGGTCCCAGTTACTTCCATCTTCGTCCGCGAAAGCTCGTAGGTACTCTGCCAGGGGGCGATGGCTTCTCTCCAATGATCCATTTGCTTGAGGATGATAGGGCGTAATACTCAGTTTTTTGATCCCCAATGTTTTGCGGGTATCACTGAACACCCGAGACATAAAGTTTGTTCCGTTATCCGTCACTAGTACATACTTGTGGTGTTCCGTACTTGGCCACAATATCTCTAAAGAATATCTGGGCCACAGTACTTGCCTCCCCATCGGGCATCGCAGCACATACCATGAATTTTGGGAAGTCATCTTGGTAAGTCAGTATAAGTTTATTCCCCGCGTGGTTTCAGGCCTTTTGGAATGGCCGGCTGGGCGTATCAGTAACTACCATCGGCATTACCGTTTTCAGGGTACTTTTATTGCGCTGGCACTCTGCACATCTGGCAATATAGCGCCTCAAGTCCCTGCACATACCGGCCCATCGGAACTGTCTCTTTAGTTTCGCAAGTGTCTTCCTGAAACCCTGATGACCCCCTGATGGGCTGTCGTGGAAGTCCTTCAGTGCCTGTTGAATGTTTCGTGGATCATCTATCAAAACAACCTGCCGGTGCCTTTTCCCCTAAATCACGGTTCCCAGAACATGCTCTGTCCTCAATCTCAGAACGATTCTGTTCCTTGAGTTCTTCCCTTCCGTTAGTCGCAGAACTCACATCTGCCATTTTCCCCTGTTCTGCTCGGGTCCTGGCTCTGGTCTGCATCCCGAGCACCTGGTTTCCTATAGGAAGTATTCGGCTCAGAGCGTCCGCGTACTGATTCTTTTTGCCAAGCTTATATATTATCTCGAAGTCATATTCAGATAACTTGTGCCGAAATCTGGCCAAACGGGAAGTCTGCTCCTTCAGGTTGGCTATCCCTCTTAGAGGCTGATGGTCTGTAAAGACCTTGAAAGGCCTACCCAGGAGATACGGTCGGAAATTTGGCACCGCCCATACAACTTCCAGGAACTCTCTCTCAATAGTTGAATATCGCGTTTCGGCATCGCACAACGTTCGGCTAGCAAACGCAATTGGTCGGTCTCCCCCTTTGTCTGATTGGGACAACACTGCTCCGAGGGCTTCACCACTGGCATCCGTGGTGAGCACGAAAGGTTTCGAAAAATCGGGATAAGGCAGAACCGGAGGAGATATTACTGCCGCTTTCAGTCTGTCAAATGATTCTTGACACTCGTTTGTCCATTTGAAAGTACTGTCCTTTCGGAGTAACTTATTGATCGGCAAGGCAATTTCCGCCGTCTCGGGAATTAACTTTATAGTAATTCACTAATCCCAGGAAAGACTGCACCTCCTTCCGATTTTGAGGAGGGGATATTTTTCCACGCACTCCACCCTTTCCCGATGTGGAAGAGCTCCCTCTTCCGAGAATTTGTGCCCAATATACACAACCTCTTTTCTTAAAGAGTTGCATTTGTCCGTCCGTATTTTTAAGTTAGCAGTTGGAGAACCTTGCATAATCTCCTATCACGTTCCTCCAGGTTTCCACCATACACCACAATGTCATCCAAGTAAACGAAACACCCAATTCCTTGTATGTCTGTAAGAAATGCCCTACAGCCGTACTGAATGCCGTTTTCTCCCGGTTTCTCTTCTCCACTTCCACTTGGTGGTACCCGCTAGCTCAGTCTAGGGTGGAGAAATATCACTGTTCCCTTGCTGTTCCAAAATTTCATCGATCCTTGAAATCGGGAAAACTTGCTTTATGGTAACTTCGTTAAATTAGCGGAAATCTACCACAAGCCTCCTGCTCTTCCTCCCATCCGCCGATGCTTTCTTTGGTACCAACAGCAATGGCGAATTCAAGGGCGATACGCTGGGGAATATTATGCCATTTCTTTCCAACTTAATAACCTGTCGGTTGATCTCCTCGCGGTGTATGTGAGGTAGCCTATACTGCTTCTGAATAACGGGGGTCTGATCCGGCCTTACAGGTATCAAATGCCTGACCGCTTTTGTGCAGGACAACTTGTCCCCTTCCAACCAAAAACGTCGTGGTAGGCGGCACAAATTCGTTCGATTGATGCCACCTCCTCGGGGTTCAAGTCGGAGTCTTTTCGAATTACTTTGAGTATTCGCTCAATCCTTCCCCGGGCGTCTAATTGCAGAACTAAGCCGATTGCATTTTGCGGTGGTGTCTTGAAATTCGTGTAGTTACTGAAACGGGGTTTAAATGATGGAGGTATTTCAAAATCCATTTCCCTTGAATTCACCACGGGAGCGTCAATCATACCCCCCTTTACTTCAACTAAGACCGCCAAATAAACTCCACCACCACCGTGGAGTTTTTGACCGCGAATCTTATCCGGGTGACGGTTACGGCCCTTGCTTTTGCTACCCGTGTTTATCCTTCTACACAGAATGTTCCCTGCCGTAACCCCTCTTGCAATGAAATCAAGGGAAAACTCCTCTCCCCCTCATTCGAGAACAACCTCAGAGTCAAGTCTCTGGAATCGACAATTGCTCTACCCCACAAATTATATCTTCCTAAAACTTCATCTGCCGGTATATTATCTTCTTGCTCCATACAGTGCATTGTAAATACCAGGTGCTCTGTGTCTTCGTGACTGATGTTCATTGCTCCGCTTGTTCGAGAAGTTCCCCCGAATGCTCCCCGCAGATCTTTTTTCAGTGAACTATCAATCTGGACATCACCTGCTAGACAACTGCGCTTCACCAAGCTGGTGTCCGCTTCACTATCGACTAGCAAGAGGATAATCCTCGTTTTGGCTTCCCCGCATGGTAGCCTAATAAAGACGGAGTCCGAAACATGTGAGTCATAGTCGGATAGAACTTCCCCGACGCCTACTTTCTTCACTTCGTTCGTCTGATTCGACGCCGACACCGTTTGCTCTACACATTCTCTGGTGCTTACCTCTTGCACCCCAGGCAAATGACTCGTAGTCGTTCCTGCTAACCCTACACAATCTCTGGTGCTCAATTTCTGCACCCCACGCAATTTTTTTTATCAATTTTTTATCATCACTGGTGCTCAATTCCCGCACCCCAGGCAAACGACTCGTAGTCGCCCCTGTTAACTCTATACCATCGCCAGTGCCTAATTTCCGCACCCCAGGCAAACGACTCGTAGTCGCTCCTGTTACCTCTATACAATCGCCAGTGCCTATACACTTTTTACCAAGTGCCCTGGTGACATTGTCACAGGGACTTTCCTATCAACTCTAAAGGCTTCCTTGTGGAAAAGGCTACTCCTTTCTTCTTGCAAATTGCGGAATTCTAACTTCCTCACCGTATTCGGTGTGCCAATTCCCGCAACTGCGTTCCTTAGACTTCCGTTTTTTCTATCTAATTCCTCGGCCTCCCGCATGTTCTCCCTTACTGTTTCCTTCAATTTTCTGTTCTGAGTTTCTAGCGCGCGTAACTCCGCACGCAATTGTTCTATTTTTCCCTTCCTTAGTTCCTCGTTGGCTTCCACTACCGCTCACAGTTCCTCGAACACGAGATCCACTTCGTCTAAGCGAGTTAGGCTCTGGGTCCCTTGTACCTTTGCTTTCAGCAAAAGGTAACTCTTCTGGCCCCTGCACCTTCTCTGGATCTCGCTCCAGAGTCTCTCCACAAAGTAGCCCACCTGGATGTTCCAGTTATGGATGACCTGCTTTGTGTGTTCTAATTCAACCAGCAAAGCTTCCATTCACTTTGCTGACTTTACTCTCCCTGTGCGTTAGCGTTTTGCCAAAGTCGTACAATGGGGGAAAAATGAAAAACGGAAGGAACCTATTAAAATAATAGTAATATCAGCAGTATAAATAAAGAAATTCTAGAGCGATCGCTTAAGTAAACAGTCTGTATACATTCAGGTGGGGAAAAAATCGTAAACATGTATGAGGTGTTTCCTCTACATACGGAGAAGTTCGATTTATATGATGTATCTGCTTGGAATATTATAGGTGATTATATTATTATGTATTCAAATGAATACCAATTTTTGTAGAAATAATACCATTAATAGTCTGCATGTAATTCTCCGTTGGGATCAATATTTTTATTACTAAACAATAATAACACACATCAAAAACTGTGTAATATTGGTGGCCATATAGCGTTGGCCATTATTCCCTATAATGCTAGTGATAATTAAAGCGAGCCAAAGCCGAAGTAAGGCGATGCTTTTCTTCTAATTGTAAATGTAATTTGCATGCAATTATACATATGTAATACGCGTTCCCCAATTTATACCCACTATTTATAAGTTGAACCTAAACGTAAATCATTTTTAATCCATCGATGACAAAAGTCTTAAAAGGTATTTGCCATCGCTCTCAAAAAAAAAAAAACTAAAAAAAACACCATAACAAATAACCTTCACCATATCATCATATCGTAATTTTGTAAGATACGGTTACATACGAAAACTTCGATTCTTCGATTTTTGTTTTACAAGCAATGTTTGGTCCGAAAACCGGCTGCGCCAAATGTTGTAAAAATGTTGTGGGTTTAATTGTACACAATTCGTAAACTAGTAGGTTCAAATCCTAGCCGCTGCGCCAAATGTTATGGGTATTTTTTACTATACCCAATATGTTGTGTGCGTTTTGTTACACCCAAAAATATTGTGTGTTTTATTGGCTTGTTTTTTAAAGTCGCGGGGCCCGCGACGAGATAAGCATTGCCCAAACGGCAACTATGTTTACCTTCTACTTACCTTTGGCCGGGATTTTCCTGAAAGCATCGGGTCTCTCTTTCTGTTTGTGTTCATCTGCGTCACCTACACGGCAACTAGCTTTATTTACATCAAATTCTTTGTTATTATTACAAATATTGTTCAGAAATAAGAGTCAGCTAAAACAGCCACATATTTCCGCATAGGAAAAAAATGCAACGTTAATGCAAAACCCATTGACATACGTTCGTCATTTCCTTGTTTATTAGTGTGCCATTGCTATTGTAACACAGTACCCATAGGGAAAATGCACAGTACACATTGACCTACATTAATTACAGTTTTGACACACGTTTGTCATTTCCTTGTTTATTAATGTGCCAATGCTCCCGTAATACATTCCGCATAGGGAAAAAGGCACCGTAAACATTGACCTACATTAATTAATTCAGTTTTGGGATGTCGCAACAACAGGGTAATTTACTGCGATATCTAATTGATTACCGTTCTCAAATGACTGAAGCTTATAGTTAGGCCCTACACTAATGGTGTCAATAGTATGACACCTTACAAACTACTTGTCACAACAAGACCTATATGGGTATGGTGGGTCCTCTTCGTGAAACCACGCTGTGGAATAAACTCATACTGACTTATCAAGATGACTTACCCAAATTCATGGTATGTGCTGCGATGCCCGATGGGGAGGCAAGTACTGTGACCCAGATATTCTTTAGAGATATTGTGGCCAAGTACGGAGCACCACAAGTACTAGTGACGGATAACGGAACAAATTTTATGTCTCGGGTGTTCAGTGATACCCGCAAAATATTGGGGATCAAAAAACTGAATATTACGCCCTATCATCCTCAAGCAAATGGATTATTGGAGAGAAACCATCGCCCCCTGGTGGAGTACCTTAGAGCTTTCGCGAACGAAGATGGAAGTAACTGGGACCAATGGCTAGCACCAGCCATGCATACTCACAACAATACCGTGCACTCGTCAACGGGCCAGACACATTTCAAAACGTTGTATGGTTTTGATATAGACTTGTCCACTGACTTAAGGGGAAAGTGGGCTCCACTGTATAACCCCGATGACCCAAGCAAGGTGTTAAAGCTGCAACTGCAGCGATGCCATGAATTGGTCGGAAAAGATTTCGAGAAATCGAAGTTGTTGGCGAAAAAGATTTATGACGGACAAAGTAGGCCAGTGTCGTTGATCCCTGGGGACAAGGTTATGCTCAGGAACCACGGTCGGAAGAATAAACTTTCACCTATTTGTGTTGGACCGTACGAAGTGGTGTGGGTGAGATTGAAACATGGACAAGGAAATATGAGGACCGTTGGGTGCACGGTAGGGGGAGGTAACTTGTCAGTGCTCTTTATAGCAGGAATTGTTGGATGCGGAAGATGAGCTCATAGAAGGAGGAAGGTACCCTCTGTTCAAGAACCCGGCAGTAGAATGCCACGCGCCGAGAATACCTGCCACTAAGATTGACCCGGAGTGCGCAAGATCCCAGGAGCTGGCGGAAAATTATGACCCTCAGACCACGAAAACTTGGTTCGGAGAGCCCAATTTTGCTGGCGACCGAGTAATGGAGCCTATGATGGGACCAACCGGGGCTCCGATTTAATCGGGCCTTAGGAGAAAGAGGAAAAAAATCTGTTTCCAAAAAAGAGGAAAAAAAGACACAAACATAATTTTGGATAAAAAAAAACATAAAGTACTCCGTATGGAAAAATAAGGAATTGCACAAACCCCACAGAAAAAAAAGAAAGAAAGAAAGGAGAGTGAAAAAAATATATAAGGACAATGTTGAAAAGAATGTAAATAAAAAAATAAAATAAAAAAAAAACATAATAACAAAGAACTCCATATGGAAAAATAAGGAATTGCATAAACCCCACAGAAAAAAAAGAAAGAAGTTCTGAAGAAAGGGAATGAAGAAAAAACAAATATTAAAACATTGCTGAAGAGAGGGTATATATACATATATAAATATATATATGTCGGAAATACAAATCTTTTTGGTCGTGGTATGACGATGAGTTCGCTGTGTCGCTTCTGTTTTCCAATCCTTTTTCTTCTTCTTGCGCTGCTCCTCCAACTTATCTCATCAACTTATTGAACTTATCTACTCTCGTTATCTATTATCATCTATCAACCAGAGTTACCACTAAAGGAGACTAAAGCGCCATCTATTATTCACACTCACAGCGACCACATCCAAACAGCTGTTTGAGTCAAATGCCGGCACGGCCATACTGACATTCCACACGTCCTCATGTGGTGCCAGTTTAATTTTGTTTCTCACCTCGGTCATTCCGACATCTTCTGTCAGAACTAGTCAAAATTCTTGATAAAAAAAGGATCTGAAGTGCTTCTCCAATTTCATTTCTACTTCTATTGCAAATAGCGATCTGCAGTGCTTCTCCAAGCACATTTCTACTTTTGTCGTAAACAATAGTGATCTGCAGTGCTCCTCCAACCACAATTCCACTTTTATCGCAAACAATAGCGATCTGCAGTGCTTCTCCAAGCACAATAATATTTCTGTACTTTCTGTTGCACTCCTCTTACATTTTCTGTCTTTTCTTTG